>LOEQ01004198.1:78076-100527 GCA_001685075.1 Bramus lutescens | reverse complement strand
GCATACAGACAGACAGAACACTGTGTACATAATAAATAAATAAATCTTTAAAAATAAATAAATAAAGGCCCTGCATCTTGCTTGGGATTTTGGTTTTAATAGCCCTAGATTAGAATTGATCCTAAAAACATCATACATGATTTCTGTGCATAGTTAGTTTTTATTACAAGTATTATTAGGCATTGTAAATAAAGTGTATTTCAAAACATTTCTACATTTTTAGTAATTTTGTTCAAAGATAAGAGGCAGTTCAGTATACTGGTTAAAATTTTGGGTTCTGGAGTCAGATATTTAGAATCAAATCTCATTTCTGCTAGTAGTGAGCTGTGTCATTGTGGATATATTACATAATGTCAGTGTCTCAGTTCCCTCAGCTGTAGTATGGTGATACTCATCATAACCTATAAAAGGTTGAGCATCTCCAATCTGAAATCTGAAGTGCCCCCAAATATAAAACATGTCTAATCCCAAGTATCTCAGATGAGGGATATCCAGCTTGAAGTATCCATGTCACCCTGATAATGAGGGTGAGTTCGTGCTTACCAAGTGCACTTAACAGTATCAGAATACAGAATTAACACCATTTCACATTATTGTTGCTAACTAATTTGTTTATGCAAGTTATACTAAAAACAATTCAGTAATAGAGCAAAAATGAAACTAGTTTGTATCCAAAAATCAAATGTCCTTAGATACAGAGAGAAATATTTGTAAATAGACATAAAATATAATGGTACTAGTTTGTAGTTAGTAGATATGCTCAGTTACTAATTTATTTCTTGTTCCTGTTAATGGTATTTTTTTATTTGCTTTTGACTATTAAACTTTTAATTCAAATTTATTCAAAGTATACTTTCCATGAAAAACAGCGATTACTTAATGCCAGTGTTCCCTACAAAAATCCTTATGCATTTTGAATTAAATATTAGGCTTAATTTCTTTATTAATAGTTGTACTTAGGATCACAGTGGGATTTGAGGTGTAGAATGCATTATAAAATAAGATTCACTGTAAGACAAATCCATTCTAAACTTTAAAATAAGAGGATTTTATTTGATATTTGAATCTTCTTAGGTGACAATCCACCAAGTATGTAAACTCTTGAGAATGGCTTAACATTATCAGCAGGTCTTTAAAATATAGAGAACTTTATGAAATAATTTGGGCTTTAAATTTTAAGTGACTTTGGTTTTCTTATCTTTATTAATCCAAATACAGCTTGTATCTGAACATGCCTTTGAAATTCCAGACAATGTTAGACCTGGACATCTTATTAAGGAACTTTCTAAAGTAATTCGAGCAATAGAGGTAAGAAGTTATCATTAAATGTGTCTGCTTGCTATATGCTAATGATCTTGAGAAGCTAATGGATCTGCTACCATGCTGTAAATAGTGAAAGCACTTTCACACTGGTGAAGGAATACAGTGAGCTGAGTTAACTTTACAGATTATAGGCTTCTAATGTCTTACAGAAAAATATAAAATGTTGCATAATAGCAAACAATAGTTCCAGTTACTGTAAATTTCTTAAGTTCCTCCAAAAATTAAAGCAAAAGTCACAGTATGATGTTTAGATCTATTTAGTTTCAATTACCTAGAGATGAATATAAGTGAAGTAGTTAGAGGAAGGGATAAAACAGTAAGGGGAGTGACGCTGGGTTGGAAAGAATATCAGGGACTCCCTTGGCCAAAAATACTGCAGCAACTTGAGAAGTCAGTGCCTTTGATAAAAGCCCATACATGAGGTGAAATGTTTTCATTTTTAAGAGCTGATGTGAGTATTGAAAAACAGGAGTTTTTCATTAAAATAGTTCTTCTGGAAACTAACTTGCTTGTTTAGTGTTTAGTTTGAAATAAGAGGAAATTTACCGGTGGAATGGAGGCCACCTGGTAGATTACATTAGGTAATTTACATTTACACTTATTAATTACATAAGTCCTAATCTTACATTAGGACTGTAGAAAGGGAAGAGGAGCTGGAGACATGATTCAGCAGTAACAGGCTACGTGCACAACCAGGATGTCAAGAATGGAAAGTAGTATACATCTAAAAAATATCAATCATGTCTTTTTGTTCTTGGTGCTGGGGACTGAACCCAGGGCTTTGTGCTTGTTAGGCAAGTGCCCTCTACTACTGAACTAAATCTCTAAACCTCTAAGAAAGATCACTATGCTGGGTTTACTGTCAATGGATAGATTATTTCATGTATTTTCAGATGTAGCAAAAATTTATTACAGAGTGATACTAATGGCATGTAAATGAGTTTTCTATCAAAAGTCTTATCAAATATATGACCTATTATCTGTGACATATATGTGCATATATGTGTTCCATGCACAGTAAAACCAAATTGATAGTTTAGTAACACGAGTATCATTTCTGAAAATGTCAACTCCAATTTAATATTACAAATTTAAGATGAAAGTTTGGAGTGGTGGTACATGCTTGTAATCCTAGCACTTGGGAAGCTGAACCAGCTCCCCTCACCCCAAATCTTCTTCAGATAAAATAAGGAAATGCATTGTTCACAAAGTATATGGAGGAGAAGGGAATAAAGAGCTCAGGAAAGCTGAGGACTTGATATAACTTTGTCTTAAATGATTGAATAGGATGTGTTTGTTTTTTAAAGTATTTTTGATTAATTGCTTAATTAGATACATGTATAGGAGCCTTGCCATAAAACATACTCTGAATTTGATTCTTATAGGAAGAAAATGGCAAACCAATTAAATCTCAGGGAATTCCTACTGTGTGTCCTGTTTCACGGCCTTCAAATGAAGCATCTTCACCATATCATTCCCGGCGAAAGATGAGGAAACTTCGAGATCATCATGTCAGAACTCCTTCTAACCTAGACATCCTTGAGCTCCATACAAGGGAAGTCCTCAAAAGATTAGAGATGTGTCCGTGGGAGGAGGCAAGTATATATCAGGATCCAAAAAGTGTTTGGATAGTACATAGAGCAATTTGGCTAGTTTCTACTGTGGATTTGTAGAGACTAACTAATATTTGTCTGTGGGAGGCCATGAATCTAGTTTTTCTAGTCAGTGGTGTGGTGTTAAGATACCTAGAGTTCATTCATTTGCTGACATGTTTATTATTCAATAAATAAAATTAAAAAGTATTTATCCAAATATCATATTTTTCTGGTCTCTGAAAAAGATGCCAGAGCAGACAAACTTAAGTCCCTACCCCCATGTAGGTTTTATCAAAATTTAAGTTGGAAGACAGAGACATATATTAAAATAATATAATTTAAAGCTGGGCATGATGGCACATTCCTGTGATCCTAGCATTTGGGAGTCTGAGGTAACGGGATTACTGCAAGTTAAGGCTAGCTTGGGCTATGCAGTGAAACCCTTTCTCAAACAAACCGCAGCAACAAAATATTTGTTTCCAATGCTAAGTATTTTGAGGGGACCCAGAGCAATAGGGTAGCAAGGAAGTAGAGGCTGGCTACTTTGCTTAGTGCCTTACAGGTGTTGATGTTTGAACTTACACTTAACAAAAGAAGTCAAATGAAGGCCTGGCAGTGGTCAAGTTCAACCCCAGCGCTCAAGTTCAAGGCCAGCCTGGTCTACAAAGGCTAGTTCCAGGTCAGGCACCAAAGCTACAGAGAAACCCTATCTCAAAAAAAGGAAAAAAATGTCCTGGTGTACTGGACAGAATCAGGAAGAGTGTGGGGCAGTGGCACCTCAATAAATCATGCTACTGAGTTTGTGATAAAATCTGCATCATCCTTAATCTTACATCTTAATTAAAGGATTGACATAGGTAATATAAAGTAAGGTAGAGCTGTTGTTGACTTTAAAATACTAAGTTACACAGTCATTATAATTTTATGTGTTCTTATATTTGATACTGTTATGCTGTTTTGAGATACTGAACCTACTTAACCCATAGTTATTTTGAGAAGCTTATAAAAAGTTCTATTAATAAGGAGAAGAAGATCTCAAAGAGGATCTTTTATATGTTAAAAAGAAAACAGCTCCTATCATGTATTTTAATAAAGTGATGGCTCTTGTGCCTTGTGGAAGTAGACAGTCTTGGGAAAGGAATGAGGTCCAGGTTAGGGTGAGTGAGACAGCCCCACAGCTGTACTTCATCAAGAAAAAACAGTCAGGGAAAGTGATACTTGCCTAAGGCCATTTGACTCCAGTAAGAAAGGCTTGTGTTTGGATTTACTTTATGCAGATTTTACATCTTATATTAGAAAATGATTTTATTGCTAATGGCTCTGCTGAAAGATAAGCAATTTGTATGTGTTGGAATGAGGAACTCTAGATTCTGGGTCATTGAGATGTCTCCCAGTCTAGACGGCTGCCCATCCCTCTACAAGGCAAGACCATGAAAGGAGGAGCAGTATGCAGTCTTTTTTCAGTTGATCAGAACTTTCTGAAGGTGGAGAGTAAATCAGTTCTGCTTTGTACTTTTAAGGACATACTGAATGGAAAATTCAACAAACATCTCCAGCCATCTTCTACAGTACCTGAATGGAGAGCAAAAGAGAATGATCTACGATTACTGCTTACAAATGGAAGAATAATTAAGTATGTAAAGTAGATCAAACTACCAGATTAATTTTTAGTGCATCTCATTTAATCACTACATTATTGGACAGCCAATTGTATTAGGTGAAAGGGTCTCAATTCTCTGTGTCTGAATGAATGGAGGGGAAGGGAACACAGAGCCTTATGCTATTTCTGATGCAATTTTCCCCTATGGTACAGAGATGAGAGACAGCTGTTTGCAGATCGGAGTCTTTATACAGCTGATAGTGAAAATGAAGAAGACAAGCAACCAACAAAGAAGGCAAACATAAAGACAGAGAGCTCAGGAAGAGAGGGGGCAGAAAGTGAAGGATCTCCAAAACCACTTAACAGTATGTTTTTCATTCTTCCACTAATGTGGCAATGGGCAACTCACTGGTGTTTGAATTGTTGTAGGATTGAAAACATTTGCATTTATAACACTGTTGGAAAATCTAAAGTATTTTTAAATGGTCATCAATCATCAAAATGATGAATATGAATATCAAATAAGGTGTGGTAGCCAGGGGCAGATTGCCAGTGAAGGAGTATGTGATGGTCAGCAAGACCCAGATAGCTTCCCTGTCTTTAAAAAGCTCATACACTTTATGGCTTCTACTCCCCAAAGTGAGTTTCAAGTTTAACTTCTTTTCACATATGACTTTTGCTGACATGTCTTTGGTTCTCATAATTAAGAGACGTCTGGTTGGGTGATCTGCAGCTAGTGGGAATCCAAGTAGTGTGCTATTTGATTGACTCTTGACAGGCAGCTCCTACTGGTATGTTAATTGGTTATCATCAAGTGAAGTGATAATAGGAATATCAGACACTGTAGTAATAGCATCTTCTCCTTGAAGTTTTTCTTCTTTGAGTAAATCTTAATTCCTGGACAGTTTTCAAGAACAGCATGTACCTTTTCATTTAAAAAGTAATTAAAAACAGTATTTTTTTGATGAGTAAGTGTTCTGCATAATGAATACTATTGGATTCATTTTGAATATCTGTTTCCACTAGTTCCCAGTAAGTCTGGTCCTCTGTGGTTGGTAACTGTCTTTGTTCACATGTCAGGGCAAGACAGTGTATCACTGAGAACTGATGGGACAGTTGGCTCTGCAGCAGTGCTTGTGGAAGAGAAAGGCCCAGATTATAAACTGCTTGAACCCACAGTCCGTGAATGCAGTGAGCTTTGAGAGTTGCCTTTTTGTTCTCTAAAGAAAACCAAGGGAAAGTCAGATGCAGCTTATAGTTCATTTTAGTTTTAAAGATTTGTTTTTCCTGGAAAGAAATATCACAGATATTTTAAGGATATACTTCAGTCAGTGTATATCTTGGTCAGTTAGAGAGGAAAAGATGGGAAAAGAAAAGCAGTGAGAAAGGGAGGATAGTGGGAGATGGAAAGACATCTTGAAACTGGGTAGACTTTAGAGATCATCTTTTCTCCTTGCCCCAAAGTTTGAATGACTGGTTCTCGTCCTTTCTTTTCTTTACAAATTCTTCTTCAGGAATTTTTACAAGTGTGAAATCAGAACTCAGGAATAGAACATCAGAATATTCTGATGTTTCTGATTCAGAAGACTCTGGACCTGATTGCACTGCACTGGTATGCTCAGAACCCCAGGCTTTATGTGTCATTTGGTGGGATGATGAACACCCATGTAGAAGAAGGTTGATAACAGATTTCCCAAAGCTTATCTCTGGGCTATGCAGCACAGAGTCTCCCATAGTGTTACTGTGTGTACACACCATCGTGTGCCCAGTCACATCTGTAAGCAATTTTTGTTAGGTTCTGGTAAGGGATTCATCTGCTTACACTGAGCTCACAGGTTATATTTTATTTTACCTTAAAATGTGTAATTGTGTGTTTTGTATTCTGTTAGTAGGTTACTATAGTTACTAGAAAGTTTTAGGTTTTGATGTAAAACAAAGAAGTAATTTTATAATTCATATTCTAACTTCTAAACAGATAAATTTCAATTAGTTTGTCCAGCCTTGGTCAATTTCTTTTTAGCTTTGTTTCCATTTAATGGTTTATTATTTCAGAAAATTAATTTTGCCACTGAAGATTCTGAAAGTTCAGGTGATGAAAAGAAACATGAAATAACATCAAACTTGAAGGAGAAATCCAATATAGTGAGGAACCTCCTTCAAAAGGGCCAGAAGCCATCTAGAAATGAAATTCCATTTAAAAGGTAGGCTTGTGGGTGGTAGTTGTTTTGTATTGTGATGTAAATGCTGTGCAGACACCTTTAGTTTTATGTTTTACTGAATATTTAATCAGAAGAAATACACTGTAATGTTTTGAATCACCTGCTCCTTAGGGAATGTCCTACCTCGACGAGCACAGAGGAAGAAGCTATTCAGGGCATGCTGTCTATGGCAGGGTTGCACTACACGTGTTTACAGAGGCAGATACAAAGCACAGACTGCAGCAGTGAGAAGAACTCTCTCCAGGATCCCAGCAGCTGCCACAGCAGTAACCCTGAGCTTAGGCAGCTGTATCGCTGTGATAAACCGGTAGAATTCGGTAAGAAACACAAATATCAGTCTCTAAAAAGTAATATATGACTCCCAGTTTAATAGTGCTATGATCCTAGTTGAGGTTAGAGATTATATGAATAAAGGCTGTTTACCATTAAGAAATACTTTTTTATATAGTCATGTAAGATGCAAGCATAAACACTCAAAACGTGGGTTAGCAAGGTGCCTCAGTGGGCTTGCTGCCTATCCCCAGGGCCCACATAGTAGAAAGAAAGAAACAATTCCTACAAGTTGTTGCCTGACCTCCACACAACAATTAAATTAAAATGTAATTCAAATGTTAAAACTCAAAATGTAAATGACGTGGGGCTGAGAATTGTATCCACAGGCATACTTCTATTGCCTTGCAAAGATAGTCTTGTTTTCCTGTCACCAACTGTAAGAGCTCCCAGAGTGGAAATGTTCTAATTGGTCTGCAGAATCGGTCCATTTTCCTTTTAGGAGAGGAGAAATAAGTTTTGCATAGTTTCTTTCTGGCTGAGACTGCTTTCTCAAACTCTTTGAAAAGGAAGTAACAGAAACAGCATGTCAGTAATGCCACCTAGTGTTTCTCTCCTGTGCTTTCAGAGAGAAAAACATTATTTCCCCAAAATCTTAGGATTGAGAAAAGGACATGTAGCAATTGTGTTCAGTCCCACATAAATAGGGTCATCTATGCACCAGGACCTTGACCTCCATTTTACATGAAAGGGAAATATGATTTGATAAGGTTAATTTAATTTGTACACACTTCACACAGGTATTATTCAAATCTGTTGGAATTTGAACCCAGAATCACTTGATCCCCAAATCTTTGCATAGTTGTAAGAGCAAACTGAACTTTGGAATGCTTTAATAGCTTGTCTAAAGTTGCATTGGTATTTGGAAGAACTCAAATTTAAATCTGTGTTTGCCTGTCATTCTCTGCTCCATTTTGGCTTCCTATAATCTGTTTGGTCCCTTAATTCAAGGAAATATATACCTTTGTCCTGATGGAAAATATGTCATTTTAGAGACGTGTATTGCATTTGGTTTGCATCACATCAACAATATATGGCCATAGTGCTTGACTGTAGGTCTTCTAGCATCTAGCACAAAGCCTGTCATATAAAGACAGTTTGAAGAAAATTGAAAGAAATAGCAAGTTTGGTTGAGAGTTGCTAACTGGGATTTTTGTTTGTTTTAAGGAGTCTAATAAAAGAAAAGGTATGTGAATAAATAGTTAATATATAAATGAAACGTTTCAGTTGTGAGTACTGGGTTAGTTTTAAGATAAGCTTGTGCAAAGATAACTTAATCCAAACTACTTTCTAGGATACCATGACAAGACTGCAGATCAAGATTTGAGGACTTCTTCCTGGACTAAACAGTTTGATAGGACTTCCAGATTTAATCCTCAGGTATATTTCAAATGGAAGTACAAAGAAGATATTTAGGATGTTCAATATTGTTTTTGCTTTCTGTTTAAAACTTCATGTGTCTATTCAGTTCCTTTCTCTTTTGATGTCACTCATGACCTCAGTTAATTTCAAGACTTAAGGAAATCCTTACAAATTGACCTAATTATTGTAAGAGACTCAAAGAGTACTTCTAGTTAAAAGAAAAATCAGGCTTAGGCCTGGATATTGGAATTTTTCTAGCAAGCAAAGATAGTAGAAATGAACCTATACTAGCTGTGTTTGAAAAGAGGTAATAAAATAATGGGAGCCAACAAGAAGGTTCAGCTGCTAAATGTGCCTGCTACCAGGCCTAATGGCTTGGGTATTCCTGGGACCTACGTGGTGGAAAGAGAACTCTAAAAGATAGCACATTGCATTGAGAACCATGATGAGCCAAGGAAACTTGTGGGTTCATTGCTTCTGTTTCAGTTTTCCTTCCAATTCTGGGATAGAAGGCAGCTCTTCTTGTTTGATCTTGACTTAATGAACTTCAAAATTCAAGTAATAAGTAAGAACTAATCTTCCAAACCTTTAAGTCTCTTATGGACTGAACTGACCATCATGAAGGGTAGGTACTGTCAAGCAATGATTAAGAGCACTTGCCACTAAGACTGATGGCCTGAGCTTGATACCTGGTACCCACATGATGGAAGGAGAGAAACAATTCCCACAAGTTGTCCTCTGGCCCCCACACAAGCATCCTGATGTATGGATAGGCATTGCACATGTGCGCGCGCGCGCNNNCACACACACACACACACACACACACACACACACACACTCTTTATATCTATGAAACATAATATAGAAGGAAAAAACCCAAAATTGAGTGTTCATTTCCTCATCTTTGTTGATTTTGGTAATGCAAAGAGCAAAGTACTTCATTTATCTGAAGCTTGAAAAATGTAACTACATTCCTTTCTCTCCTTCTTTAGGACTTAAGTAGAAGCCAGAAATACATCAAAAAGGAAAGCTCTTCAGAGATCAGTCAGAAGGCACAAAGCAGGCATTGTGTGGACAGTAGTAACTCAAGCATTCAAAATGGAAAGTACATGCTGAATCCCAGCTTGGTTTCAGGGCCATGCCAAATAGCTAATGGCAGTCTAAGTCCAGAAAGGCCTATTGGTGAAACTTCTTTTTCAGTGCCCCTTCACCCCACCAAGAGACCTGCATCAAACCCACCACCTATCAGCAACCAGGCAACAAAAGGTAACTTTTATACATTAGCAGATTAGGTATGTTTGTGACTGTGTATAAAGGTGAAAGGGCCGTTTGACCCCCAAAGGGGTTGTGACCCAAGGGTTGAGAATTGCTGCTGTATACTCATCTCTTCCATTATGAACAGTAGCATAATAGCAGTGGGCATGAGCTACTATAGTAACAATGAGAGGATACTTAAGCCAATCTTAAGGGACAGCAGTGGCTTTCTGAGGCTCAGGAGGAAGTAGGGCCTTAAAAAGAATGAGTTTACTAGACTGAGTTAAGAGACAAGTGACAGAAGAAATAGCAGTGAAAACAGAAGAGAGCATGACCTAAGGCTCAGAAGAGCAGTGGTTCCTGGGGAATGCATTAAGTTGCAGTGTACTTTGTTGCTGAAGCATAGTTTAGGAGGACAATGCCTTTCTATTTTGTTTGATAATGTGGAAGGTTTTGTTTGTTTTTTGATTTTTTTTTGCAAGATAGGGTTTCTTTGAACTCACAGAGATCCACTTGCCTCTGCCTCCCAAGTGTTGGGATTAAAGGTGTACACCACCACCACCCAGCATGGAAATATTTTTAAGATATGAAGTCCAGAGATGTGACTACTTTTTGGAACACCCAACAAACTTCTATGAAGCTCTCCCTTTTAAGTCTTCCAGGTATTATATACCAAACATATTTTTGTGAGTATTAACAGTGTTGTTGGTGTTTTATAGGTAAACGTCCAAAAAAAGGAATGGCAACAGCCAAACAACGTCTTGGGAAAATCCTTAAATTGAACAGAAATGGCCATGCACGTTTCTTTGTGTGACAGAGCTGCTCTTCCAGTCACTCTTCCTTCTGGAGGCCAGTCTTGGGATGTGGAAGCCTGGCGTTTCCACTGTCCACTGTCCCCTGCCTGGAGCAGCTTGTGTGTACAGTAAGAATACTGCCTGAAGAACAGAATGGACTTGATGCTGCATCTTCACTGTGCCACACCCACTCAGCAATAATCCTTTGGACCTGGTCGGGAGAGGAAGAAGGAGGGTAGAACCTTAAAAAGAGACCTTGAACTGGAAAGGGGTCTCTTGTCAGGGCTTGAATTTAAGTTTGTTGTTGGTAGTGTCTTGATTTATTTTCAGTAGTAGGATAAAGAATTATCAATAATTTATTTAACAATTTTTTTTAAAGTTAACAGCTTTTAAATTCTTTCTTTTTTAAAGCTATTTATTTGGAAGATTTCTGGAGAAATATCTCACTAATTTAGATTTAAGAATGTGAAGGTTTTTAAATTATTTTTGATAGTGTATGTGTTACGTGTGGGAAGAGCCACAGTAACAGTAGCTAGTCTGGACTCTTAAATTTGATATTCAGGTTAAAGTCTTAAACAGGGATTTGATGCATTAATTATTTTAAATTAAGATGTATATGAAATCATTTTATTTTATATATTTCATGTGTTTTTTATAAGCTATTAGCTTCGCTTTTGCTAACATCCAAGGTGCATACTGTTATCCAGGTTGATTCCCTTACACCCCCCACCTTCCCACTGCACCCTCCCCCCCAACATATTGAGACGACCCAAGACTTTGCAGGGAAACACCTTCATAGCCAATGTTTAAGAACCACATAAGAGTCCTCATTTCTCATTTCTTTTGACATTGTGGTTTTCTTCTACATGTAAAGAAATAGGCTTGTTTTATTTTCATTTCTCCTGATGATATCTAGGTCCCAAAGAGAACAGCTTTAATATCTTTTTCCTATGGGGAAAGTATAAGTTTGGTTAAAATGTCATGTTCGTAGTTTTTCCAAAAACCTTTATAATTACAGAGGGCCTTCTTCATACCGCTGGTGTTGGAAGAGCCAACATCTACCACAGGTTATATCTTCCCATGCTTTTATTAACTAGACATAATTTTTTAGAAATACAATTTGATTTAGGATGTTCAAATCTGTGTAAAAGCCCAATACAATAAGATTATACTATATTAAGTTGTATAGAAGCCAGCATGTTGGAATGGTGTGTGTGTGTGTGTGTGTGTGTGTGTGTGTGTGTTTTACTTTTTAATTTTCTGAAGAATTATTTCAATACAGATTTGGAGTAAAATGGGTGCTTTTTGCAGTTTCTTCCATCTGTCTTGGCTAGTAGCATATGGAGGTTTAAGTGGTTGAATTTTAGTTAAAATAATCATTTATCTCTTTTATGTACAACTTTTACTAAATGCAAGTTTTCAGTTGCTTGTAATAGTTTTTAGTCTCCCTATTTTCCCTCATGGCATAAAAATAAATTAATACTGGGGGTCTGATAGTATCATATTTTACAAATTCCTATAAAGACAATATAGGCAAATAACGTGAGATTTATTTTTATGGAGAAGTATGGCTGTATAATGGATTTGTCTTTTTCACTCAGCAAGGTAGCTAGACTTTTCCTTCTGCACTAAGCATTAAGTTGTAAGGAAAGAATTATGTACCATTATCTTTCATAGTTGCATTCAAAACATATATTTCCAAAGAGAAATATTTCTTACTCTCTCTTTTACACTATTTCATGGGATAAAGAAGTTATGAGTTGATCTTTTTGTTCCAGATTGTCTGGACAAAAGTTTCGCTCTTATTTTGGGTGTCAGGAAGAAGGATTTTTATGAAATTGTTAGTATCGGTAGGAGCCTCTCTAACCCCTGCCTGCACTATGCCATAACTAGTAGAGAGAAGAATCCAGTCCAGCTGGAGGTTGTATCTCAAGATGCCAAACTCTGGATTGACTGGTCCCTCGCCTTCTCACAGTATATCACTGTAATGTCTTTGTTTTCTGTTTTATTGTTAGGGCACACATTTTTTATTTGGGTTAAGAAATAAAAAGGATGATTTCTTTTTCCAGTTATAATAGGTTGGATTTTTTTTTTACAACTCTTAAGTATTTTAACTTTTTTGATTATAAAAATTAAAACAATTTATTTTTGTGAATTAAAATTGTGGCCAGTAACTACCCTGTGTCTTTAGGCTAATAAAACACTAATTTTGAGTTGCCAGTATTTCAAATTTTTAAATAACAGTACTGTGAATTAATTTTTGATCATTTAAAACCCATAACTGACTAAATTACAAAATTTTTAGCAAGTTACTATAGTCTCTAATAAAGAATCCATGTATCTTTTTCTGAGTTGAAAAATTTCAGCCACACAGCCAGTGACTTTTCTAGTGAAACCTCTTCTATAGTTCCCCAACTGTGATGTGTCCTTTTATCTCATAGAAATGGCTGGACTTTGAGGTGTGATTACTACTGGGATCTGGGCTCTATAGTAATAGGTAGTCTCATCTATAAGCAGTATACCACAACTTAAGTAAGAAGACAGCAGTGATAGCGTTTAGTTAGTTATAAGCTAAGTGTGTAAAATTGAGAACTAATGTATCTAACATGTGCAGCTTTAATAGCAGTAGTGATCCTGTTTTAATTCAACTAAGTGACCCTTAACCTGGAATCTACTGTACTGTAATTCACATTACATAATATTATGCTCTCCAATACTGGTAAATGATTAAGAATACAAAACTGGCAGCTTAGTAGTTCAGGATCTTTGGAATACATTGAAATTCATAAATACAATTCATTTTTGAAGCACATAAAATTGAACCATCTACTGAAACTCAGAGAAGATAAGTTCATCTATATGGCTAGTCAAATACTTAGCTTAATACTTAAATACTAGTTGAATACTACTCTCTGTGTTACTAATCCTAGTTAATTCCTTTTTAAAATGTAGGTATTTATCACACATCTACTGTGTGCCCAGACTTAGCACTGTAGAGGAATCAGTTTCAGTTTGTGTCTGCCTGTAAAGGTGTGTCTTCTCCAGGATGGTAGCAGTTTTCACTTCTAAGCAGACTTAAGCAAAAGATGACCCATTTGTAAGGCGAACAGAGCAAAACAGTCTAACTTCATTAGTTTCAACTGAGATGTTCCACTGTAGAAGTGGAAGTGTTTTTAAAAAATGGTCCCTGTTCTTTAACATTTAAGAAAAATTCTACAAGTTAGTCATTTCTGTTGGTAATATAAAGGTGTGGTATAGCTTGGAAGGAATCAAAAGACCTGCATTTTGGTCTGTATTCTGCCCTTTATGTCAACTGAGCAACCCTGAGTCAGTAAATCTGAATTTTATTTCTAGTCCTAGTTTTCTTATTGGTAAATTTGGATAAAAATGCTTAATGATACTCAGTGAAGACCAGCATTCTTCAGCTATTATGTCAGTTAATTAGTAAGTTACAACTGATGATGAGTGCATCTTTAGAGAAATCTATAAATGAAAATTGCTTCTATTCTTTATATTTACTTGATATCTAATATATGCCCAGAGCATGCTACCTAAAAACCTGAAAAATTCCTAGCAAGGTGCTGAATTAGAATCAGATTTTATGCTTGAAGTGAGAGCTTTCATCAAAGTCAGTGATGATTACCTAGCACAACAGAAAAGCTAGCTTTAGGTTTTTCTCAAAGAGGAGTTAGTATGGTACTGTTCTCCAGATTTGGCAAACCCTTCAGGTACAAATGATAAAAAAAGGTGATGAATTTAAAATGAGTTAGCAGCTACCCATGGGACTAGGGAAAACATAAAGTGACTAGGAAAAAGAACTCTGCCAAGACAGCTCTAGGTTAGTAACGTACTAATAGCCTAGAGAGAGAAAAGTTACGGGAGTAGTATAGAAAGGCAGCTCAGCTGGATGTGTTCAACAACGAGTGTTGGCTTGCTTCAGAAGATGCTCTGCAATGGTGAGACACTTCCTGAGAGCTGGTAGGAATCATGGTATGGCCTAGTATACTGCTGTTAGAAAGAAGGATCATAACAAGTGTGCATTTTCAGTTTTCACATGGAGAAATAAGAAATGCAAATCTGTCTCTTAAAAATTCTTGTTTCCCATTATGTATTAAACTAATTGCTTCCTATGTAAGAGAGAAGATTTTGCCTTTCATATGTAAAAGGCCCTGGGTTTTATCCCTAGCACCACAAAGAGAACAAGAGGAGCTACAGCCTTCAGACTGTTACTGGTACCCTAGACTTTTATTTAGTGCAATCTCAAAAAATTAAGCATCGTATCTTTTGTCTAGGGAAAGCTAGTAATTATTAAGGGTGACCAATATAACTGAGATAGGACAGAAATTTGCCTAGAGATACACAGTGGCTTTGGGATTTCTGATACTTTTTCTTTACACAGACCCTGGTTTTTTGACACTGCAGCCTCTGATTGTTTTGTAGATGCTATCCATATATGTTCTTGGAGCTAGACAGAAAAAAATAATTAGTATATTCGCTAAATTGCTGTTCAGCATAATTAGCCTTCATTCTGTTCTGTAGCCTTACTACTAACCCTTCCCTTATTTTGCTTTCATGCCATAAGTGAAATAAATATTTGATACCCTTTATATAAACATTTAAAAAGATTTTTAAAAAGCAAATGCCTATTTCCAAAGCAGCTGGCATATCTTCACTACCACGGTTTTATTCTTCTGTAGTAAGTCTCTCCTCTTTACTGGGGAGAAGCAAACAACACTCACTGGAGAAGGAAGCCCTTAGGTTCCCCCATCATCCTTGGTGCCCTTCTAGTTTCTTAAGGCTTTGTCTTAACTGTGACATTACGCTTTTTGTTTAATACCTTTTAAAGATGTATCCAATGATTCTTCCAACAAATTTACCTGCTCTGCACTATTCATTAATGAAATCCTGGCTACCACGTAGCCCTTGACCTCCAAGTAGTTTACCTATGCAAGAGACTCTAGATTCACTTTTTTTTCATTACAGAAAGCAGTCATAAATGTAACTTAATCAGAATAGGTTTGTCTTCAATAGTATTTTTTTGTTTCTATTCAAAATAATCAGCTATTTTCCCTCCATATTTTTTACCAAAACAATTATCATAAGTGCTAGAAAATATACACTATTTTGCAGGAATAAAATAACCAAGACATATGCTTATGTTTCTTTGGTGGATTTTGTTTGATAAGAAATGCCAACATTAACTGTAGAGTTGATTCCTTGCCTATAATAATTTTTTTCCTCTTAAGATTCATAAGTAACATTTTCACAAAGTATACATATACTTACACAATATAGTCAGGGACCTGAGGTGTAACTTGCTAAGTGAACCCCAAGGTTATTTTATCTTGCAAAAGAATCCTAAACCAAACTTAAGGGCCTTACAGTTTATGGTTAGACTGAATCAAATGCTGTAACCTCAGTTTTTCCACAAACAGCTCTTGACTGCACAGGCGAGTCATGCAGTTGTTAAGTATGACATAGCACTGATAGGAAATGCATGTGTATCTTTGCAGACTGTATTTCCTTTGGGAAAGACTTTTCTACTTTTAATATAATTAAGCCATAACAGTTTCACGCTGTGGAAAGGATGAAAAGGTTCATTTTAAGAGATTATATAGTATGAACTTTCACATTTATTGTGAAACATCTAACTTTACCAGTGTTTCAGCAAGTTTTCTTTTGGGATGTTGGAGGGTGGCAATGGGGAGGGGTAGTATTGGTTTTAGGGGTTTTAACTCTGAAATTTGAAAACAGGACAATTGTTGGCTATGGTACTTACTAGTTTTGTAGTAATGTTTTGCTAGCCTGACTTTCCTTACTGGTTTTTATGTCCATGGTCCCTGGTGACTGTTACTCTTCTTGTTTGGGCTGTGTGCAGAGTAGCGTCTCATTTGTGTGTAGGCAGTCAGTGTGTGCGCGTGTCCTTTGACTACAGAAACACACTGTGTGACAGTGGAATGGGGGTGTGGCTGGGAGTGGGATGCCGAAGCTTTAAGAGCATTTGTTTTTATTCAGAACAGTATTTCCCATCTTTTGCCTGCAGGCAGGGAAAATGTACAGTATTTATTTTGTTTCTGTTTTACTCTGAATTTGTAAGTCTTTAAGTAGCTTATATTATTATAGGGGAAGACAAGTGACTTGCTTAAAGTTGTACTTAGAATTCTTACTTCCTAATTTGTGTATTTTTAAATATTGGAATTAAAATTGTATTACTTCTGTTTTGATTTTTTTAGCACTCTGTATTTTTTGCTCATTTTGTTTAAAAGTATAAATGTTGAAAGTTGTATAAAAATGTGTCTCTGAAGAAAAAATCTGAATTCTATATCCAATTCTGACTTTCTGTTCCTTTTTCTGAATCTCAAGTACTAGAATGTGGAAAACTGTTATGTTCTTACTATTTCTGTAGATCTAAATGTGGAAACTAATGTCTTAACAGAGGTATTTCTGGGGAAGAGTGAAGATAGACTCTTGAGTGGTTGTTAAGATGAGACGGCAGAGTGGAGACAGATGTGAGTGGGAAGCACGGTTCATAAAAACTCAGAAATTGGGGTTCAACCTGAAGGTCAGAAAAGCAGCAGCCAAACAACACTGGCTCTTACCTCTACCTCAGTCCAAAATGGCGATCCTGCTTCCAGGAATCTCAGAATGAGACTGTGTTGAGAGCTGTCTCGTCCCTTTTTTATAATTCTTTGTAGTTCTGGGATTAAGGGCGTGCACCACTACTGCCTGGTTTCTATGGCAAACTAGGATGAAAGGTGTGTGTCATTGCAGCCTGGTCTGTAACACTGGCCAGTGTGGTTGTTTTACTTTTCTGATCCTTAGGCAAGGTTTATTTATTAAAATACAAATGAAATGCCACTACATGGGTGTTTCTCTAGTTTTTAAAAAATAGTTTACCTCTTTAATGGATGAATTCTTAAGAGCATGCACTGTTCCCATCTGGGCACATCACAAGTGTTCACTAGGCACCTACAGTGTGCCAGGCACTGTTGTAGCTGCAGTATTACTGGGTTGGAAAACCAAGCCTAGGCCTCTGGGCTTCTGTAGACAAAACAGGTAAGGGCAGCAAGGTTCAACTACGTAGTAAAAAACACATCTAAGTGCAGATCCTGTGAGGGAAGATGAGTGTGGTTCAGGTTATGACATAAAAAAGGGTAAGTTCCCCAGAGAACTTAGACAACAATGCGACACTAAGAGAGACTTACATAGATATAATCTACATGGGAAGTAGAAAGTAGAAAAAGACAAGATCTCCTGAGTAAACTGGGAGGATGGGGACCTTGGGGGAGGGTTGAAGGAGGGAGGGGAGCAGAGAAAAATGTAGANCTACATGGGAAGTAGAAAGTAGAAAAAGACAAGATCTCCTGAGTAAACTGGGAGGATGGGGACCTTGGGGGAGGGTTGAAGGAGGGAGGGGAGCAGAGAAAAATGTAGACCTCAATAAAGTAAAAAAAGCGGGGTTAAGTTCTTGCACTGGAGGGAGGGAGTGGAATCAAGAAGAAACACTGCAGACAGTGCTTTCGTGGGCAGCAGGGAAGCCTCCCAAAGAAGCAAGATGAGTGCAGCTCAAGGAAACCAAGGCAGCAGAAGACCTGGGATCCTTGGCACCTTATCTCACCTACAGAAGAGAAGGGGCAGGGGCACTGCAGCTTCGTTTACTGTGGTTCCCAGTGCTTTTGACGCTTCCAGTGTAATGACTAGTCTCTTTTCAAACAGATGACGGAAACCTCAAGTATAGGAACTTGCTCTTTGGAAACTGTAGATCTAGGAGATATTCTTTCTAATGGTCACATACTACAATGAAATAATGAGCATACCTCATTTTCACAAACTCATCCTGATTTTGTGGGACTAGGAAATAAATCCCAGGGGCTATTGGTGTTGCACTCCTTTGGATTAAGAGGGAAGAACTAGATGCTTTGCTGCAGATAGGATTTGGATCACAAGTCTACATTACTTCATCATGAATGCTTACTATGTACAGGGGACATTGTTATTCTTTCTCATAGTATCCCACTGAGATAGGAACCCTTATCCCCTGTACAGTGAAACTAAGAGATGGAGAAGGTAAGTATTGTGTCCAAGTTCACCTACCATTATGAACTTGGAGCTGGGGAGATGGCTCAGTGGGAGGAACTGAGTTAGGATCCCTAGCACCCATATTAATACCAGGCAGATGGGGTGAACCATGTGTAATACCAAAACTTGGGGTGGAGACTGGATCCCTGGGGCAGGCTGGCGAAGTATACTAGCTGAATCAGTGAGTTCCAGTTTCAGCAAAAGACCTTGCCTCAATATATGAGGTGGGGAATGATCAAGGAACATCATCCCCAGTGTTAATCCCTACACATGCATTCATATGTACTTGTGTATACACAGATACACACACCATCATAAAAACTAAGATTTTAACTGAAGGTCTGTCCAACTAAAAATCTTGCTTCTGAGTTGCTTTTATTCTGTATTTTGAATTATGAAGGAGGAATTACATGGTCTTTGATGTAGGAATGGTTTTATCCCAAACATTTTTGTGTAGAGTGAGTTTGTTGTAGAAGTTTTATTTTTCACCTGATTTCAGTGTGTCTTCTACACACTTGCAAGCACTGGTGCTCACGACTGATCTCACCTTCTGGTGGGCTGAAATCAGGCAATGGATGAGTGGCATTGTTGTAAAACATGAGCCCGGTAAGTTGAGAACTAGAGGATGAACAAGATGCCTGCTGCATCTCTCCACCAGACAGCCCAGAGCCCTGATGGCTGGTTTGGCAGCCCCTCCTGCATGGATGTCTACTCCTCTATCACTTTCTGTTTCTCAGTTCCAGAAGTGGGTCAGCACACATCAGGAAGGAAACAGCAAAGACCTATCTCAATGTTGGGGCTCCACCATCCAGAGCCTTGTCACCCCTTCTGTAACCCCTGAGCTCCCCCTGTGCAAACTATTCCCAGTTTGTCTCCCCCAAATCTTATATGAATCTTGTACATGATTTTTAAAAATAATTATGTGATAGTGTTGGGGGGGGAACTTGTGCATGTGAGGGCAGTTGTAGTGCATGGAGACCAAAACAACATCAGATCCCATGTACACTGGCATTACAGTTGTGAAGTGCCTGAACAGATGGGTAAGAATCAAACTCCAGTCCCCTTCAAGAGCAGTACAGTTCACTGTGGAGATATCTCTCCAGCTTCATCTTAATGCTTTTAAAAAGTGCTAATTCTGTTATAACTTCAAGCTCATTTTATGCTTTAGAAAAGAGAAGTTTTTATTTTTCATTTTATTTCATTTTTGAGACAGGGTTTCCCTGTGTAGCCCTGGAATTTACCAGCTGGTCTCAAACTCAGAGATCTGTCTCTGCCTCCTGAGTGGTGGGATTAAAGGTGTGTAGCCAGCCAGAACTTTTTTCTGTGAATAGTTATATATAATATATATAAGTATATATATAATATATANTATATATATATTCCAAAAGGGTTTTGAGTGTGTTGGAGGGTAGTTTTGAAAGCAAGTTTAACCTGGGAAAATGATTCTTAATAGTAAAAACCTATTTATTTTATTTTATTGTTTTGTTAACTGATTTACTCAAGCTGTGTAAGCTGTTCTTTGCACACACTGTACTGTACCATCTGTCACACATGATATCCCATTGGAATCCACTGGCCCGGACACTTAGACCTCCAGTTTGAGTTTTCCTAGCCAATTGCAAATATGGAAAACTTTACTGTTATCCCTTTTGCATCAATCCAACCTTGGCCTTTGCTCTGCACAGCCCCTGAGGACCAATGATACAGACTAACTACTTCTAGGAAAAGGAGACTGCATGTGGCTGGCCAAGTTCCTTCAGATCTGTGGAGAGTCTGTGAACAGAAAACCTGCTCTTACTTACTGGGTACTTTGAATTATCCCAAACCTCCCAGGCCTTCTGCCTTTGTATACTCTGAACACTGAGGGTCCGGTGAAAACAAGCATGACCAGTATTGGAGGCTATCCTTTGACCTTGTAAGACTTCATTCTAACTGTAGACTCCTGGGCTAAGAACACAGATTATTGTCAGAGTTAAAGACTAGCTCTGTTACTTTCTAACTGGTCTTGGATAAGTTATATATTCTTGGGTCTGTTTCCTCTTTAGTAACATAATTCTCAATCTCACTTAGATTGTAGAAGGTATTAAATAGACAAAAAAAACAGTGCAATTAGGACAGTGCTTGACACAAGGCACTGTTAAACTATCAGAACAGTCTCTAAGCTGGGAGTGTAACTCAGAGGTATAATACTTGCCTGGCAGGTGTAAGGCCCAGGCTTCAGCACTACCACTGTGTACATGCAACATAAACATATATACATATGTATATTCATAATACACTTTTTAAAAAAAACCACTTCCCTTAGATTCAACCCAAGACTGACATACTGCCAACTAATATGCTTATCTGAGCAGCATGAGCAAAACTCGGCATACTAAGGACAAGGAGTTCAAGGGTCCCATTGGGGCAGGCAGCCAAAGCTGGGAATATAGGAAGGCCCTGAGATCTGGACTGAGAATCCTGAGGTTTGTTTCAGCATTTGGAGCAGTGCACCCAAGACTGCCTAGTGGCTAGTTACCTGTGGGTAGGATGAGAAAAAGGAAATATCACCAAAGTTGGAGCCTTTGGTACACACACACACACACACACACACGTACAAACTGATTTTTGTTTTCAAACCCAGGTAGCAATTTTGGAATCTGACAAGCATGCTCTATGGTAGTGGCTCTCAATCTATGTGACCCTTTTGAGTCGCATATCAGATATCCTGTATATCAGATATTTATGGCTCATAACTAGCAAAATTACAGTTAAGATGTAGGAGTGAAAATCATTTTATGGTTGGTGGTCACCACAACATGAAGCACTGTATTAAAGAGAAGGGTCGAAGCATTAAGAAGGTTGAGAACCGCTGCTCTATGGAATAGCGGATTGGTTGCTTCAACACATGCTGCTCATACCTATGCACAACCCATGAGAAGTCCCACTCTTGCTCCTCTGCAGGTCATCTGCTGGAATGGGTGGGCAGAACATTCTAAGGCTTTACAGAGAAGGTCTTCTCTCACTTTGGTTTCCCCTGCTGCACTGCTCACTTGATCTTCTATGTTTATCTGCGTCCTTCCTGTTAAGCTAGTTTAGGACCAGGGCCTTGAACTATCATCAGTACCTCTGTAGAGCTTGATACTAAGTCTTACTAAAGATACACTGAATAAACAGAAGAGCGAACATATTCCTTGTTAGTTTGATAAGCTTCCCTTATTACCTATTGTTGCTACCACCAACCATTCTCACTTCAGCTCTCATGAAAGCTCTTAGCACCATGACCAAACCCCTCAGATTCAGCTACAGACAGAGAAAATCCAAATCAGGAGTGGCTTAGAACACTGGAAATAAGGCCCTGCATGCCTGGAAATCTGGCTACTTCATGTAGTCAAGGACCTACATCTATCTGGCTAGCCTATCAATATGTGGTTCCCACCATATTATGGCCCAAGATGGTGACTCATATCTTCACCCAGTAGGAGCAAGGATGAAGCTACAATTCTTCCCTCCTCCCCAATTCTGTCTGTCCTTCCCGAGGTAATCCATATAAAATGTGTCCTGGCTGGCACATATATATTCAATAAATGTAGAAATAATTTCCCTCCAAGTTTGTTACCTTCTTCTTAGTTACATGAGAGTAACCATGAGAACTGGGAACAAAATTGCCATTGCTTTATTAGTTACTGCAGGGCTGGGGATGTAGTTTACTTGGTAGAGTACTTGCCAAGCATTCATGAAGCCCAGAAGGATCATCCTCAGCTACTTGAATTTAAAGATTATGAATCTTTGTCTCAAACATATGCAAATGTTTTTATCACTACAGAATCAACTTTCATTAATACCTCATTGGGCTGTGTTTTATTTGGGATATAAATGTCTGCCTTACATCTTCTCCTGAGTTAACCCAGCATTT
>LOEQ01004198.1:51178-61783 GCA_001685075.1 Bramus lutescens | reverse complement strand
CTGTGTGATGGAGTGGCTTACAAAGGATGTGGTACCAGGAGGGACACCTGAGCGTGGCATTATGGCTCCCGGAGGGAAGTTGAGAGGCAGGCAGCAAGGCTCGCAAATGAGCTGTAAGGAAGCTTGGAAAGCTCCATTCAACTCTGGTTTGCCTGCTGAGAAGCCGAAACTCAAGATTTTCAAGGTCCTTAGTGAAGTTTCTGCACCCCGAGGAGCCTCTCCGCTGATGCAGCAATCCACATCAGACCAAACCAAACCGAGTTAGGAAAGGCCCAGGTTTAATGGCTACAACGCTCCCAGATGATTTTCCAGCCCTTCCCAGCCCCCCAACCCCACCCCAGCGGAGACGGGAGAGACTGAAAAACCTCATGTCTGTCTGTCTGTTTTCTGGGGGACAGTTTAAGTACCCTGTGAACATCTCTGGGGGAGGGTCATCATTTGCGAGCTTTCTGAGCTGTTGGCAGGGTTTGGAGAGAGATGGGGGAGGGGTCCTGGGGTGGAACTTCCACCAGATCATTGCAGACTCTGGGTAAATGGATGCCAGGGGCTGAGGTGAAGCTTCTGCCAGAACACTTGGGGAACTGATTCCTGCCATCTCCTAGTCCTCCTGGGTGCCCTTCTACACACCCCACCCCCAGCTGTGGTTCATTTGGTGGCGTTGCCCTTACTGGAATGCCCTTCCTGATTTACTCTGTAGTGTCTCAGGCAGCAACCAGAAGATTATATTCTTTGTGAGCGCTTCCTCTTCACTCTTCCACATCACACTGTTTACTGCCGCTGCCCTTGTTAGTCTGGGCTGGCTCTCCACTTGCATCTGCATATAGTTGGTGATTAGTGAAATTTGCTTATACTGGAGGATTTGGGCCTCGCCTTGAAGGTAATCAGACCTGTTGGGCGGCAGCTATCGGGTTTGCATTTTAGGAAGATGATTGGGTAATGGTGTGGATACCGAGTTAGCAGAGGATGCTGAGAATGCCTGCTTCGAAGCGAGTCCAGTTATCTAGAATTAGTGTTTTCACCCTCCTGCTTCCTTCTGCTGTAACACAGAAGACATTATTATAATTATTATGATGATGAGGTCAGGTTAATAGTCACCTTGGGTTAGTAGCCTTGCAGTCATTCAGGGATCCAGACTGACCAATACAGCTGTACCCTCAACACTTTTGAGGCAGTTTGAAGCATCAAGTTCTAAAAGTTGAAGGAAAATCTGAACAGTAGAGGGTCTGGTGGGAGGTTTGTGTAGACCAGGTCTAGAAGTGGTAAATATCCCCCCTACCAGAAGCTAAGTTGTCTCCTGACCCTAAGGGGTATGGCCTGGGTAACGTGGTCTGTAGGGCTCAGCCCTTCAGAAATAATCTTGGTTAGAACCTCACAAAGAATGTGTGTGAGAGGAAATTTGGGGAAGTTGAAGGAGAGGGCAACAGTGTGGAGAGAGGCTGTGGAGAAATAATTACTGCTCCCGCTGGGGACTGAAGGAAGGAGAGGGCCTCCGTTCTATTATCTAAAAGGTAGACTGAACCCTTAGATGCTGATTTGGAAGCTGCTAGGTGGTAAATACCGTGACCCCAGTCACAGGAGCAGACCAGATCAGAGAAGGTGAGCCTCCAGAGATAGTGGAGCTTTAGGAATAATCTGCCAGGCAGGAATGAGATCTCTAGGGCGAAAGAGGAGCTACAAGCCCAGAGAAAAAGGGTGTGTAACAACTGGTGGTTGTAAATGCATGAATTTGAGACGGCCTCGCTATGTTGGCCTGACTGGCATGAAGCTTACTATGCGGACCAGGCTGGCCTCCAACTCATGAAGATGTTCCTGCTTCTGGGATTGAAGCTATGCACCACTGTACCCTCCTGTATCTGTACCTTTATAATGTGCTTAATTGGTAAGATAATCGTGGAAGGAAGATCTCTTTTTACGCAAATTCCCAAAATTTGGGTTCAAATTTTGTACTAGAAATCTGGACATGTGGTATTTACTGGCCAACATGACTGAGGTTCTTCCTCATTTTTCACCTTTGTCTAATCCCATGATTTTATACTAGGTAGTTTACTAAACTACCCCCAAACGTTTTTTCCCATGGGAAATAGAAAGTGAGTGTGACTAACTACTTTCCTGTGACTTTTGTCTTCTTGATGGCAGGATTATCTCTGGGAGTTTCAGTGAGTTTCTCTTGCCTTACATTCCTGTCTCCACCCAGCACTCCTGTCTCCACCTCCCTAGTGCGGGGACCACCTTGTCTGAGCTCTGTTTCTCATTTTAGAGAGATTCGACCTTGTGTGGCCCAGGGTAGCCTTGAACTAACAAAGATTAAAGGGGGATTAAAGGTGTGTGCCACCACTCCCTGGCCTGCAGTGGCTGAGCTCTGCACTCTGATCTTCAGGCAAGCTTTATTTGTTGAAACAAACAAAAATGTCACAACACTGTCTTTGACTTCAGACCTGTGCTCAAGAGGCAGTGTGACTGATGATCGAGAGCTAGTCACCTTGTTTGAACCCAGCTCTGCTCTTTGCTGGCTAGTATTTGGCAAGTGGCTTTATGGCTAAGTCTCAGTTCCCTCAACAATGCTGAGATTATTACCTCACAGGCTCATTGAGGACTGAATGAGTTAACTCATGAGACAGGCAGCCCCTGTTGCATTGAAAATGCTCAGCAAGCTTTAGTTGTCATTATTGCATTTATTTGGTACATTTGGCGTTGGCATTACCAATTTACTTTCCCTTCTCCTCTTGTCAGCTTTTTCCTAACCCTCTGAGTATTTGGCTTATTTGTTTTGTACCTTTCAGGGGCCTCTCCTGGTTACTCCTCAGTTCTCTCCCCACTCCAGACTCTGCAGTGCCCTTTTCCGTTTGGGCCACTGTTTTCTTACTACAGCTGACCTTGGACTTCGTGCTCCATATTTGAGTTCTTTTTTATTGCATTCCCTAGGTGGGAGACAGGAGTCAAGGATGACTTTGTGGTTTTTGATCTTCAGGGGAGCTAGTAGGAGAAAAGGGTTTGGGAATGGATCAGCAGTTTGGCATTCTCTCAATATGTTTACTACAGACATAAAATAAGGTATAGGAGATGCTGCTTTGCCTGGCTTTTCAGGTGACCAAGACAGTCATTTGAAGATTTGTCCCTGAGTTCTTAGGGTGGAGTACCAGTGCCTGATTGATAAGTAAAGTATGCTTGTGGGTTGAAAGTATGGAGGAAGGGAGTTGCCAGAGGACTGGACCCAGGAGTGTGTGTCTACGTGTACACATACCTGAAAGCATGAGTCACTCTGCTTAGCATTAAAAAAAGATTTACTTTTATTATTTTTAATTATGTGTCTGTGTGGGGGTAGAGTGGGCAGTGTTGTGTACATAAGTGTAGGTGCCTTCGAAGGCCAGAAGAGAATGTCAGTGAGACACCAACCATGGGTGCTGGGAATTGACTGCAGGACCTCTGGATGAGCAGTACAGTGTTCTTAATTACTGAGCCATCACTCTACCCCCTGCTGAGTTTTTTCTTTTCTTTTGTTTGTTTTTTCTCATGTGTGTGTGAGAGAGACAGGGTCTCTCCCTGACTATCCTGGAACTCACTATGTAGCCCAGGCTGGCCTCGACTCACAGAAATCTGCCTGCCATTGCCTCCTGAGTATTGGGATTAAAGGTGTGTGCTATCATGCCCTACCCTTACTCAGGTTTTTTTTAATTGATTTTTATTGAGCTCTACATTTTTCTCTGCTCCACTCTCATCCTCTCCCCTCCCCTTCAACCCTTCTCCCAAGGTCCCCATGCTCCCAGTTTACTCAGGAGATCTTGTCTTTTTCTACTTCCCATGTAGATCTATGTAAGTCTCTCTTAGGGTCCTCATTGTTGTCTAAGTTCTCTGGGTTTGTGGTTTGTAGGCTGGTTTTCTTTGCTTTATGTTTAAAAAAACATCTCTGAATGAGTACATGTGATAATTGTCTTTCTGCCTTACCCAGGTTTTTAATACATGTGTAAATGCTTACTGAGTGGCCAGTCTGCTATGAGACTTTTTGCATGATGGCCCTGCTGTTCTCATTACATACTTGTTGAGAAGGGTTGTCTGGGCCCTATACATTGCCCAGTGCCATCTCTTCCCAGTCATGTTTTCATGCATAGCTATTTTTTCTCTGCTGCTTATAAGTAGGGTCAGGAAGTGTTTGTGAAAACTTACCATGAGGAATGATTTTACCAGTTCTGTAAGTCTGCCATAAGTACCATAGATTGGGTGGCCTGACCTTTCTTTCATCCTCCCTTCCTCTCTTACACTCCTTCCCTTTCCTGCCTCCCCCTCCTTCACAGGGGTTTGTGATGTTGTCCAGCTAGTCTAGAACTTGTGATCCCACTGCCTCAGCTTCTGAGTGTTGGGATTACAAATGTCTGCCGTAATACCCTACAGACCAGGAGGCTTGAACAACAGCAATTTATTTCTCACAGTTCTGGAGGATGGAATTTTGAGATGAGATGTTGGGCAGGTTGGTTTCTTCTGAGATTGCTTTCCTTGGCTTTCAGATGGCCACCTCCTTCCTGGGGTTCTCATAAGCCTTTCCTCTATGTGGATCTTTGCTCTAGTCTCCTTTTTATTAAAGGACATCAGTCATGTTGGATTGGAACCATTCTAATGACCTTATTTTAACTTAATTACCCCTCTCATGACCCTATCTCCAAAAGCAGTTTGACATCCTAAGGATCCAGAAGTTGGAGCTCTAATAGGGGAGTTTGGGGGAGATCAAATTTAGCCCATAACACCATCTCTGCTTCTTTGCAGGAAGAACTGTAGGAATGGTCACAGCTTGAAGACTGATCACAACCTGAGTGTGCTGAGAACTCATGGTGTTGACCACCTCAACTATAGTGAGCTTTGCCAACTCTTGGTTCAAAATGACCCCTGGCTTTTACCAGAAGTGAGTGCCAGAGGGATGGTGGGGTTGAGGTCTTCTTTGCAAATAATAGTGGAGAAGCCAGATGGTTGAAAGATAGATAACTCAGTGCCGGAGAGAGCTGAGGACACCATTTTTATCAAGAACCATTGCATGGAGGAGACTTAGATTTAATATTCAGCTCTGCTAATTAAATATATTGGATTTAATATCCAGCTCTGCTGATTTTGGACCAGCCTTGGCATCTCTTGAAACGTTTCCTTCCCTATCAGTTGACAGTGAGATTGGCCAATGCCTGAAGCAAGTGTTATTTTAGCACTGAGCAGAATGAAAGACCCCAGTTGGCTTGTCCCTGAATTGCGGGAATTGGAACTGTAAGTTTGGGTATTGGTCTATGGTGACGTCTTCAGAGCTTCTTGACAGTCACTCAGTGCTCTCCCGGGAGAATTTGAACATTAGCTGACATGCATTCTCAGATGGTGTAAGCTTATTGCATTATCTCTGTATCATTTGGTGGGTGAGGACTAACAGCACAGATGGTTTATTGGGTAAGGCGCAGGGGAACGTATAGAGAACTTTTAGACCGCAGCAAGGTAGGAATGACATTCATGGCAGGGGAGGAAGGAAGGTGCTGAGTGGGAGACTGACTGACTATAGCCTGTGTCTGACAGCAATTCTGCCAGGCTCCCAGGGGCTGCTAGAGGATTGCTGTGACTCACCAGATGAGGCCTGCGTTTGGATCTGCTCTATTGTGCTGGGCAAGGCCTCAGTGTGAACAGGACACTGACTTTAAAGGGCGCCTCTGGCCTCGAGTTTCTCCAGCAAATCTGAGTAGGGTATTTTCCATGGATGGGGCAGGTTACATGGGATGTTTGGACACTGTTACTGGTTTGATCTAACAAATTAGATTGGCATATTTTAATGCAGATATTTCTGTATTAGACAATGTCACCATTTGAGAAATGGTAACATATCATGAGTGGCACATAATGTTAACTTTTTATATTTGCCTTTTGAAAATTCATATTGATTTTATTCAGCTAAGCTTTCGGGTATATCCATTTTGGTTTGGCACTGTGATCAGGAGATAAAAGATCCTGCTTTGTCCTTAAAGGAAGCAAATGAAATTGTGGGATAAAAAGGTCAACAGTATGAGTTCAGGGTGATGTTTGTGATTGTGAGAGTTCACGTTCTGGGCTGTTAGCAAAGGTGTTTTCAGGTTGATGAGTCCTGTCCTGAGTGCTGGAAGATAAATGAGTGAGGACGAGGGCAATCTGGCACCCCTGATGTGCTGGCATTGTTGGACACTTTCTTGTTTTCCTGTCTAGTAATCACAACTCCGCCACATTGAAATTCTACCCGTTTTAGAGATTTACACATCGAGTCTCAAAGCTGATGAGTGGCTTGTCCACAGCAGCTGTCAGAATTGATGTCTAGCTTTTCCCTTGGGTGGAATCCTTGAAAGAAAACCTAGTCCTGCTTCTGAAGCCCTCAAGGGATTTTCTACAGCTAGTGAAACTTAATGCCTAGGAGTCAAGTGGGACCAGTTTCCATGTTGAAGTATTTGAAATGTAGAAAAGGAGCGGTGGATTGGGGGTCAAGCTGCAAGTCTGTAGTTGTGCATTGTGGTGCATGTTTTGTGATCTTGGTTGGTGAAGGCAGAAGACTAGGACTCATCCTCTCTGTAGTTACGTAGGTTGAGGCCAGTCTGGGCTATGGGAGACCTTGTATCAATAAACCAGAAAAGGTTGCAGGTTTGCCAGCAACGCAGCTGAACAGACAACAGATACAGTGACTAGCTGTGTGACTGGGGCCAGCTGATGAAATTTTAATAATTTATTAAATTTGTTAGGAGTGGGGCATAAACACACATGTGTACAAGGGTGAGTACCACAGTGCGAAGGTCAGAGGACAACTCTATGGAGTTGTTCTTCCTTCTTACCTTAACGTTGACTCTGGTGTTTGAGTCAGGACCACAGGCCTGAGCAGCCAATACCTTTACCTGTTGGGCCTGGCTGTTGAGCTTTGGAGTTTGCGAGTTGCATTGAAAAATGAAGTTTTTTTGTTTTTTTTTAACTCTTTTGCTTTTGGGGGGCCTGCCACTCAGCTCCCAAATAAGTCACACGACGAGGGTTAGTCTTAATTATGAATGCCTAACCTCAGCTTGGCTTGTTTTATCCAGCTTTCCTTAATTTAAATTATCCCGATTACCTTTTGCCTCTGGGATTTTTTTCTTTTCTTACTTATGTACATCTTATTCTGTGACTGGTTGGGTGGCTGGCCCCTAGAATGTTCCTTGTTCTCTCTTGCTCCTTCTTCCTCCATTTCTCAGATTTCTCCTCCTATTTATTCTCTCCGCCTGCCANCAGCCCTGCCTATCCTTTTCTCCTGCCTCACTATTGGCTGTTCAGCTCTTTATTAGACTATTAAATGTTTTAGGCAGGCACAGTTTCATAGAGTTAAACAAATGCAACACACCTTAAAATAATTTTCCACAACAATGAGGCAGTGGTATTTGGCCCTTTCTGAGATACATTAGCCCTCATAACCTCTCTGACTTTGAACTTAGGAAAATTGGGAGAAATGAATAGTAAGAGATACTTGGTTTGGTGAGGCTGTTGAGGGTAAGAGTAGGTAGGAGACTGCTACTGCTCCTGTTCCTTTGAAGTTATATGGACCTTCCTAGGGGGTTCTTGTTCAGAGTGTATTTTATTTTAGGGAGCATTTTGGTAACCATGTCTTAAGTGAAAGGTGACCTCTCTGGCCCATGTGAATGGTGAAATACATTGGCTCTAAGGCCCCTTCTCCCCGTGGCATGGCTATTGAGGAGGTGTGCTGTGTGAAGTGTTCATGGGATGATGTCTTTTATGCTCTTTGTCAACAGATCTGCCTACATTACAACAAAGGCGATGGACCCTTCGGCTCTTGCTCATTTCAAAAGCAATGCATAAAACTCCATATCTGCCAGTACTACTTACAAGGAGAGTGCAAGTTTGGCACTGGCTGTAAGAGGTCCCATGAGATCACTAACTCTGAGAATCTGCAGAAATTGGAGAAGCTGGGTATAAGTTCTGACATGGTGAGCAGGCTGCTCTCTACTTACCGGAATGCATATGACATCAAGAATAAGAGCTCCACCCTCAGCAAAGTGTCCCCTTCTCCTGTAGCTTCACCGGGAACTTCTGGTAAGGCTGCTGGAAAGTGCTGTGGGCCCTAGGTTTTTGTTGGTTAGTAAATACAATATGACTTTGTGCAATTGTGAACTTCTTTAGTAACAGTCATTGATCTTTCCTAGCTCAGGTTCCAAAGACAAGTTGAAATCTAGGCTTAGTCAAACAAGGCATTCTAGGTGCTGTGAACTGGGGTGGATACCTTAGAGGCTTTGGGTCTGCACTGAAGTGAGGTCAGCTCCCCTCTGTGCAATTGCCTTCCCACTCTCTGGAGAATTTTTCCTTTCAGTGAGGGACCTAGAGTTGGGATGCTGGTTATTCAGCTCTAGGGCCAACTATAGGTATTCTTTATATAGCAGAAGAATTCAAGAAGGCATTTGTAAAACTGGCCTTGACCATCTCCCTGCCATGAGTAAGCAGATGTTCCCCCTTGTTAATTTTTTTTTTTTGCCTTATTCCCTAACTCTTTTTGGCATCTAGACAGTGCTTGGCCTGTCAACATGAGTGAGTAGGCAGGAGATCTTTTTTTTTTTAAGTGTCTGTCAGGCTTAGTGACAAGTAGATGACTTCTCAGTTGAGGTTTTATAATATTTTGCATTCATAGGTGTTTTCTCCTGTGTGTGTCTGTGCACCATGCACTTCTGGTGCCTGCAGAGGTCACAAGTCAGGAGAATGCATTAGAGTCCTTGGAGCTGAATTGGCAGATGGTTGTGAGCTGCTATGTAGATGCTGGGAATTGTACCAAGGTCCTCTGGAAGAGGAACCGATGCTCTCAACTGCTCAGCAATCTTTAGCCTCTAGTAGAATTTTTTTAAAAATAATTTTTAGTTATTCTTTGCTAATTTCATAAATGAATACACTTTTCTTAATCATATCCAACCCAAATCCACTTCCTACTCTTTTCAATACTTTCTCCAATTTTATGCGATTTTTAAAAAGGATTTTATTTCACTTTTATTTATGTGTATGTGTGCGTTTGTGAATGTGTAAGTGCCTGTAGGAATCAGAAGAGGGCATCAGATCCTCTGAAACTGAATTTGTAGATGGTTTTGAGCCTCCATGTGGGTGCTCTGAACTGAATTCAGGTCCTCTGGAAGAGCAGCAAACATTCCTAACCACGGACCCATTTCTCTTTAGATCCCTCATGTTACCATCTTAAAAGTTACCTGTTAACATTTATTTGTGTGTGTGTGTGTGTGTGTGTGTGTGCGCGCATGCGCAAGTTTGTGCTATAGCACATGTGTGTAGGTCAGAAGACAGTTTGTAGAAATCTTGCTCTCCTTGTGGGTCCCAGGGATCAAACTTGGCAGCAAGTTGTCTTACCACTGAATTTCATTAGTGCAACCTGCATGCTTGTTGACATGGGGTCATCCACCTGAATGAACAACCTACCATTGCCTGTACCACCAAAGAAAATTGACTTTCCCTTTCCAAAGCATTAATTAGTTGCCAATAGCTCATGACTAGGAGTGGAACCTCATAAGCCCCTCTCCCATTCATAATGGAATGTTGACTGGCTTAATCTTGTGCAGGTAAACCATAGCTGTCGTGAATGCATGCGTGCAGTGGCCATCCTTTGTCTAGAAGACAGCCTAGTACTTTCCCCATCCTCCAGCTCTCATTCTTTCTGTCCCTCCTTTTGATATGTTCCCTTGTCCTTGAGGGGTGTTGATACAAATGTTTTATATAAGGCTAAACACTTAATAGTCACTTATTTTTGGCACTTTGACCAGTTATAATTCTATATTGGTTGCTGCTCACTGCAAAAAGAATCTTCTATAACCAAGGTTGAAAGCAGCACTAATATATGGGAATAAAATACATATTTAAAAGGTGGTTTGACAACATGTTCATTGAGCAAAACAACAGTAGTAGGTTGTCTACTGCCTGTGACCTCTCCAGCCATGGACTTTTGGTTGGTTTATAGTACCAAGCATGAATTTCCTCCTATAGAGCAAGTCAAAATACAACCAGAAGCAGTTGGTGGTCCCTGATATGTCTATACCAGTAGACATATCTTGCCTGGCAGAATGTAGCCTGCAGAATCCACTCACTGCTGGGTATTCTACTGATGACTTTTCTCCTCCAGTGGCCTGCCTTGTGCCTTCTACCACTGTGAAAGTTAGCCAGCAGGGAGGATGTTTTCGGATTAGTTTCAGTTTGATATCTGTTTTCCAAAGTATGTTGTGTCTTCACTGTCTACTTAATGCTGAGCAGCCAAGAACAATAACCTGTGTTGTTTTGGGGTTCCTCTGGGGCCTCCCTGACCAGTGACTCTTAGACAGGTGTCCCATGCTTGGGACTAAGATTTTTGTTTAGTAACTCAGGTGTTCTGGGGGAAATACTTGTCCATCCTGCAGTGGACCTCTACTCAAATTCCTTTATTTAAAAATTACATATTTAATTAAAATTACCTTATAAAGCAGTGTGTTTCTATAAGCCTTTTTCAAGTAGAGCCTTAGTTTCAGTTAATGCACCCCACCCTATGGGCGGTGGTGGCACACACCTTTAATCCCAGCATTCAGGAGGCAGAGGCAGGTGGATCTCTGTGAGTTCGAGGCCAGCCTG
>LOEQ01004198.1:29947-50302 GCA_001685075.1 Bramus lutescens | reverse complement strand
GTGTGTGTGTGTGTGTGTGTGTGTGTTTTGTTGAGGCAAGGTCTGTGTGTGTGTGTGTGTGTGTGTGTGTGTGTTTTGTTGAGCAAGGTCTCTATGTAGACCAGGCTAGCCTTGAACTCAACAGAGATCCATCCACCTGCCTTCCCCTCACAAATGCTTTGACTAAAAGCATGTATCACCATATCTGGCTTAAAATTTTATTATATGTGTATGTCTGTTTGCTTGTCTGTGCACCACTTGAGTGCTTGGTTCCCACAGACCAAAAGATGATGTCAGATCTCTTGAACTGGAGTCACAGATAATTATGGGAGACCATGGGAATACCGGAAAGTGAATATGGCACATCTGGAAGAACAGCCAGTGCCCTTAACTGCTGAGCCACATCTCCAGACCCACTCAGATTTTTTAAAATGTGGGTTTTGGGTGATGGAACTGTGGTCCTCAAGCCTGCAGGGCAAGCACTTACTATCATACCAGTCTCTTCAGGTTTTTTTTGTTTGCTTGTTTGTTTGTTTTTTTGTTAATACTCGGATATACAGAGGTTTCACTTTGGCTAATGTTTAGAGCATCATCTGGATTATAACTATTAAAAATGAGGGGAGGACCCACTTCTCAGTGACTTAGGTCTTACAAACAGTCACTTCTCTGGAGAGAGAAGAACTTCAGGGCCTCTCAGGTGTGGGTTTTGAGGCCCAGTCTGTGGAATATCTGGGAGTTTACAAAATGAAAAGGAAAGATGCGGATAACAGAGCGACAGGTGATAGGATAGTAAATGAGGAAGAGCTGTTAAGGAGTTTTCTATTCTTATTTGTGTTGAGTGGATGGGATAAATGTAATAGGTAAAGACCCTTTGGTGTGGTAATGAGAAATGTACACTTTGAAAGAACTTAGCATGCCTGTCTTAAGAGCTTATAAGTAAACTAAAATTAAGAATATTTTATTTGAAGATGAAAACTTTCCATATATTACCTTTTTTTCTTGTTAGTACCCAGTTCTGAAGACTTCATTGACAAATATTTACTATAGAAACTAAATATAATTTTTAAAATGCCCTTCTATTTTTCCTTTCCAAGTGACTTGGATGGACAGTAAGAGTTGCAAAAAAAGTACCCCTCTGTGATGTTCTGGGTTTAGTAAAAAGCTGTATGACTGAGTGTTCTAGGATTCACCGTAAAAGTCAGGTGCCTACCTGTGTGTTCATGGTACTTTTATCCTTTAAGGGTAGGTTCTGTCAGTTTACCTAGACTACTTTGGTAGTGTGTGGAGAGATGAACAGATTCTTTCTTTTTGCCATGAAGTACTGTAATCCTACATGAAAACCATCAATGAACGCTGACCTATTTTGTGTTTTTTATTTGTAGAAAGAAAAGAAAGTTCAGGTTCTGTGTCACCAGGCGCTCCTAGTCAGGAGGAGAGTGATCAGATTTGCTTGTACCACATTCGGAAGAGTTGTAGCTTTCAAGGTAAGTTAGAGGCTCTTCTCCCCTCTTGTGGGAGGGAGACTGCTTCTCATTCTGGAACTGCTTTGAGGCACCCCTAAAGAGAGGAGGCGTCTTGCCAATCTAGTTCTGAATCTGTCCTGTTGAGAATGGAAGGAATTTGAATTTTTGAAAATGAAGCTATAGATAAGCTTTTGGGAATATAGCAGTCTGGGTCTGAACCAGGTGAGTGTCAAGTGACCATAGAACTTCCAGAAATAGGGCTACTCAATCTAGTGGAAGCTAAAATAATTACTACTTTTCAAGGGTGACAGTAGGCCTAGGGGAGTCTCAGAAACTCGGAAGACCGCAGTGAGGAGGAGGAAATACAAGTTAGAACTTGGAGGATTGCTCAGGGTTTCATATCAGGCTAGTGGTCCCTGCTTGGGACCTTTGCCTTGCCTACCCTTTACCACAAACAGTAATTCTTATGTGGGTCAGTGTTTTCACAAAAGCTTTGTATTCACTGACAGCTTAGCCTTTGACTAAAGATTCTTTCTCAGCTTCTGTGACTGCAGCCACCAAAACGTTGTGTTCCATTTTTAGTCTTTAGATGTCACACAAGCAGTTCATGAATATTTTCACTTTGTGAAGGGGTTAGAGAATACAGAGCAGAGCAGAAAGCCTTTCCTCGTGGTCAACACTTGCTGTATGTTGTGCCACTTGTTTTACATACTTTATTTCAAATTGAGTTTTATTTATTTATTTTATGTGGATGGGCTGGTTTGCTTGCATGTATGTCTGTGCACCTAGTTTTTGCCTGGTGTCCAAGGAGGCCAGAAGAGGGCATCTGATCCCTTGGAACTGGAGTTACAGAAGGTTTTGAGCCACCATATCAGTGTTGGGAATTAAACCTGGGTCTTCTAGAAGAGCAACCACTGAACCTATATATAGCCCCTTCATTCTTGTTTTTAAAAGATTTATTTATTTTTAGCTTTCCTCTTTCTTTCTTTGCATTTTATTCTGTTTGCTTTGTGCTTTAAGGGTTCTTAAATGATCCTGTTTTATTTGTAGTACTTTTCATTGCATCCAAGTACTTTTTACATTTACCTCTCTCCTGTTGTACCAAGAGATATAGGGAGGGAGGGGAGGTGAATGTGGGTGCTTTGCTTTCCAAACTGATTCCATTTATGTAACTCACCTGGGAAGCCTAGAGCCTGGATAGCTGTGAGTTGGAGAACATTAGAAGAAAAACAAGAAAGCTGATAAATAGGGTGGAGGACTAGGGAAGATAGGCTAGATAAGGGTTGCTTTCTGCTCCTACTGCTGTGACAAAATTCTCGCCAGCTGCTGTGGTCAAGGTGGCCTCTCCATCCACCTATGAGAATCCTGTCCTGTCTGTCCATCCAGTTCCAAGCTTGCTGTTAGCCACAGCCCTGGGTTCCTGGATCCTTTCTGAGGCCTCAGTCTGGTGGGCACGAGGGAGATACTGTTCCCTAGGAAATGTTTTCTTCCAGGGAGTTTTTCTTTGGGCCACCCAAGATTTGCCTGTACTTGGAGCTTATCAACATAACATTTCAACACTTGGGTGCTTTCTGCTTACTTCTGATCATTTCCTTTAGTGCCCTTCAAGGAAGGAATAGGAACTCTGATTTGGTCACAACCTCTGTAACATAACTTCAGCCTGGCCCAGTGCTTCATTATTGGTTAGGCCCACTCCTTGTCAAGAATCCAGTAGATCTCTGAGCCTGGTATGAGTCATATAAGGCCAGACTCTGTACAAGTCAGGGAGCTGCAAGGCCCCAAGATGACCGTGTTCTGCCTTGTTGAGTTTACGAGATTTCCTTGCCTGGACACCTCCAGCTTGTTTTCTGAGGCCTCTTGACCTAGTGCTCCTTTTTGCTGTGCCTGCACAGCTCCTGGCCTGTTCTTTGACAAGCCCTACAGCAATGTCAACATGTTCCTCTGTGGCACTCCCCCACCACAGTACTTTTTATAGAATCTTGCAAAGATCTGACATTGAGAAAGAATGTACAGATTTTAGGAAATTTAAAATTTTTGAGTGTTAAATTAGCTTAAATTCATTATTTTAAACTACAAATTAAAATGGATTAGCTGCAGTTAATAAGAAATAAATCTTAATCACCTTTTCCTTAGCAGCCAGGTAGGTCCTCTAAAAACAAATGATGGTTTCCTGGTGCTTGGGTGTCTATCTAGAAAGGTGTTACACATATACTGGTGTGCATGTTATGTGTACATTCGGTTTGTTCTGACATAGCACTAGCACACTTGGACCTTGCTTGTTTCACTTACCCCTCTGCTTACTTTTGAAGACTATATAATACATGCCTAATACTCAATTAGAAACATGCAAACTGTTGGAAGTCTTCTCATTCCTCTACAAGAAATATCTGCATATGAATAGTTAGAATACTACTAATCTCTCTGTCTCCTAGTTTGTATATAGAAACATTCTGCACTTAGATGAGTATCTTTCTAATAGTTTTCTTCTTGGCTATACCTCCATGTCAGAATGCAGTGAACTGCCTAGGCCTTTTTTCCTTTCCAGTACTCCCTCACAACACACATACCATCTCTGTACAGATGTATCAGAAACTCACAGAGCTTTTGAAAGGAAGTGTCAGAGCCAGCCAGCATAAGCCAAGATGAAGCAGCATGCAAGGGCTTGAAATGGAGGGCAGTGAGCCCTGTGGCTCTTTGAAGACAGGAAAATAGAGGAGAGGACATGGATACTGGTGGACAGAGTAATATATGTGAAGACATGGGTGGGGTATGTTGAAGATGAGGTGAGTCTCTTAGCAGATACCCAGAGGATATCTCAGCAGCCAAGCCACCTTCAGTGGGATGTGTGAGGTTGAATAGATTCATCTCTTTCCCCTCCCTCCCTCCTTCCCTCCTTCTCTTCCTTCCTCCTAGGAATTGAACCTAAGGTTTTTGTCTAATACAGTTCTTTGTCACTGAACTGTATTTCCAACCCTATTTTCACTTTGAACTTGTGATCCTCCTGCCTCAGCCTCCCAAGTAGCTGAGATTATAGGCCTTCAGCCATCAAGCTAGATTCTGGGATGGATTCCTGTTGGAGTGAAATCTGGAATCTGACATTCTAGACTAACACATTTTTTTTAAATCATTGTAATGTCCCATTTAAAGGGAAGACACACTTAGTAAGAACCATAGTATGTAAATGTCTAGGTGGAACTACACTAACAAAACCCAACTTCCTCATATCTTCCCAGAATGTTCTCAGGTCAGTGATCAGGACCACTCCCATTGACAATTGAAGGGTGGGGACACAGTGTTTACTAGGGTGTTTTCCTACTTTATGTTTCTATTTTAGATAAGTGCTATCGAGTTCATTTTCATTTGCCATATCGGTGGCAGTTCTTGGATGGAGGCAAATGGAAGGATTTGGACAACATGGAGCTTATTGAAGAGGCATATAGTAATCCCAGTAAAAAGAGGTAGGAGAATGAAAATGTTACCCTTATCCAGACTTTGTGCCCAGCCTATGTTTGCAGCATAAGGGATTTAGTTTAAACAATAGTATGAACATGCGTACGTATGTGTTCATGCAGACACACATGCACACACACACACACACCCCATCACATAAGTTTGATCTGGAGATGGAAGCCTGTGTTTATACTGGCAGTCGGTTTATCTGTTCTCCTACTCTCCTCTATTCAGAAAGGAGCCGTGAGAAAAGGTGGTACCAAGACCAGGTAACTTCACTTACTTGCTGCTAGGATTGATCACAGAAACAGTTACTTATTATTGCAGATAATCCAGATGATAATTTGTGAATTTCTAATCTTTTTTGGAAAGTCACAGCTAAACTGTTTAACCTGAATGTTTTCTTTTAAGTTTTTTTTTTTAAGCATTTTCTCTCAGCCAATTCATAGTGAAAATGGAAGTTTCAGATAGCCTTCTTTTAAATATTTAACCTTAGCTTGTGTTAGAATGTGCTGCAATATGTTGCTAAAAAGATAATTTAAAAAATCTTATTTTGGGCATGGGCTGGGGAGGTGGCCGAGTAGGTAACCAAGCATATGTTGCTCTGGCAGAGAGAGCCCTGCGTTGATTCCTGAACCCACTTGGGGATTAAGAACTGTCTTGCAGAGGGTCCGATGCCCTCTTCTGGTCTCCTCAGACACTGCACTATGTGGTGAATACATGTAGACAAAATACTGCGCTCAAGAAATACAAATAAATAAACATTTATTAAAAGAAAAAAAGGGTTTGGAATTTATTTCATTATTGTTTATATCTATGTGTGTCTCTGTGTATGTATGTGCATGTGAGTGCCTGCAGAGGTCACAAAAGAGTATTATTGGCTTCCCTGGCACTACAGACAGTTGTGAGCTACCCACTGAGGGTAATGGGAGCCAAACCCTTATCCTCTGTTAAAGCAGTCAGTGCTTTTAACTGCTGAGCCTCCTAAAAAGAGGATTTGAATGTCTAAAACGATTTTGAACTTAGAGTGCATATGTGCAAATTGCTATTGACTAATATTGTGAAACAAATTATTCTCCTTAGGAAGATTAAATAGCTCACATACCACCCATAATCTTTCTACTTGAAGAAAATTTTAGACAGTGTTGTGCATAAATATTTTAAGTATACATCTCAGTGACTTTTGACAAATATATTTGCTTGTGTAGCCAGCAGTCTGATTGAGATACAGTATCTCATCACTCTAGAAGGTTCTTCATTCAGCTCACTTTCCCAAGCTGTCTTCACTGACTTCTTTCACCTTAGATTAGTTTTGTTAGTTCTTGGACCTAAAAGTTGAACTGTTTGCTGTGTGCTGAAATACCTGGAGTCTAACAGCACTGTGGTTTCTTTTCTTTTCCTTTTTGAGGCAGAGTCTCATCATTCAGCACAGGCTGCCCATAAACTGTCAGTCAGGCCAACACTTCCCAAGGGCTGGCATTACAGGGTTGTACTACCGTACCAGTTCAATACTGTATTGGGCCAATCTTCTGTGCACCACACGTGTGTCTATTGGGGGAATTTCCGAAGGGGTCTTCCGGGAAATAGGCTGTGTTTGTCCTTGGCTTTGTCAGATGATAACAGATTCTTCTAGGTGATCATAGTACTTCCCAGTCCCTTAGCAGTTTTTAATGATGTCCCCCCCCATACTGGTACTGTTGACCATTTACATACTAACCAGTAAAGAGTGTAAAATGTTTTCACAGTTTGTATAGCCATGATTTCCACGTGTCCATTGGCTGTTTGGGTTCATTCTCTGTGCAGTGTCCATCCTTAATTGTATTTGCAAATAAAGAGAGTCATGTTTTTACCTATCCATTTATTTTTGAAGCAGTCTTTACATTTCTGCATATTAAATGTGAACTAAAAAATCAGCTCTTTTAGTTAGCTGATAATGCCTTTAATGCAGAGAAATATTTATCCTCCTTTCCCTTTATGGTTTTGTACTTTACGTATCTTAAATCCTTCATTCCAAAAACAAAAAGAAATTCTCCTGAGTTTTCTTCTAGAAGTGAACATTTTAAGTATAACACTATATTTAAGTTCTCTTTTTATGTGATTAAATTTGAACTCAGTTTCATTCTTAGGTGAATCACCAGTTTCTCTAATACCTACTTTGAAAAGTTTTAATTAATTTGCTCGTGATTAAAATACTTGCCATAAAATTCAAACTACTGAGTATGCTCATTATACAAGCTCATGACTACTCATTTCTGGAAATTTATTTTTGAAACCACCAGAAGAGAGCCAAATTTGGTAAACTGTTAACACACCTTAGCTCATTTCAGCTCATTTTAATATTTGTTGTCAAATATCATCTTTTCTACATTCGTCTTCAGTGCCTCCTGTGGTGGTCACTGTGTTTGTCTATTTCCAGCCTCTGGTCAGTGCCTGTCTGAATCAGTCCCACACAATCTCTTTCACCCATTGGAGTGTAATACTAAGTTCTGGTATCTGGGAAGACAAAGGCTCCTCTTCCTCCTCCTCTTCATCCTTGCTACTCTCCTCATCCTCTTCCTCTTGCTGCTGCTTCTGCTTCTGGTTCTTGTCATTTTGGTCTTTAGGAATTTAAATTTTTCTTCAGCTAACAGTTAATTCTGCTGTATTTTTAATTTGAAATTCCATTGACTGTTGTGAGTTTGGGGAGAATTATGTTTTTATAATTTTTATGCAGACACTTGCCCACTTTCTGAGCCTTGGTCTCCTCTAGAATTGCTGCTGGGATCCCAATGAAGTGGTAGACAGAGAGTTCTTTACTTTATCCTTTATTCTCCTACCTTCTCTTTCATTTACTTTTTGTTTCTTTGCTGCATTTAGGGGAATTCTTCTCAGAGTCCCAGGCTACTAGTTCAGCCTCATGAGATCCAGTGAGTCCGTCTGTGACTTTAAAATCTATGATAACATATTACTTATTCAAATATTCTTGTTTTTCATCAAGATTACATGATCAATTTTTTTAGTCTTATACTCCTAACTTAGACTTTTGATAACTAGCTAAAAAGAACCACTTTACATGTATTTGTATCTTAGAATCCTAGTTGATAGCCTCAGTAGTCTGATTCTATTTGTTTTTGTCAGCTACATTTTCTCATGGAGTCTTTACCCACATGTGTTGTTTGATTTGATTTTGAGATATGTTTGATGGAACTTTATTTGTGGAAATTTTTGTGAGGTGAGTTCCTCCAAGAAATTGATGTTTGCTTTTCTGGAAACCAATATCTTTACAGCTAATTCTGACAAAGAAGTATGAAATAGTCTAAAACTTGTGTGAGGCTTGACTGGTTGAGAGTCCTGAGGGAGTTTTCCTCTTCTCTCCAAAGCCAGTGTGTGCATACAGGTGAAAGTCCTTCCTGACTGCCTTAGCATGGCATGTTCCTAGGACCTAGCTATACAGAAATCTGTCTATCTTCTCTCTTCTCTGTCCTTTCCTTCTAGCACACCCCAGCTCTCTTTAACCCAGGTTGACCTCAAGCTCATTGTGTAGCTGAGAATGACCTTGAACCTCTGATCCTGTCTAGACCTCCCAAGTACTGGGATTACAGGTGTGTGCTACCAGGTCTGGCTAGAAGTATCTCTTCTGAGTTGAGTGTGTGGTATAGATCTGTAATCCCATCTAGTTGGGAGGTGAGGCAGGAGGATCACAAGTTAAGGACCTGCCTGGGCAACTTAATGACTGCTTCAAAATGAAGAGAGAGCTGGGGTATAGCTCAATTGAGGAGTGCTGTGAAATCCCTGGTTCAGTATCTAGAGGGGAAAAAAATCTCTTCTTAGATGTGGCCTCCTTACCCAGATTTTGCATTCGCATGTGTCCCCCACCTCCTTGCCTTAGCTGCTAAAAATACGTCATTAGTCATTGACCCTGTCCTCACTCCCTTTGGTCTTGGAGCAGTATCACGTTTAGAAAGGAGCCTGGAGGGCTGGAGAGATGGCTCAGAGGTTAAGAGCATTGACTGTTCTTCCAGAGGTTCTGAGTTCAATTCCCAGCAACCACATAGTGGCTCACAACCATCTGTAATGAGATCTGGTGCCCTCTTGTGGCCTGCAGGGATACGTGTAGGAAGAACCCTGTATACATAATTAATAAATAAATCTAAAAAAAAAAGAGAGAGAGAGGAAGGAAGGAAGGAGGGAGGGAGGAAGGGAGGGAAGGAGGGAGCCTGGACTGGTGCCTAGCCATGTAGGCTGTGTAGCCAGACTGTCTCCTTTATCCCATGTAGGCTGGCTGTTGTTGCTCAGATGTGTTTCTTAGCTTTCATGGGCTTTTTTTGTTTTTCCTTTTGTTGTATGGAGATACTAGCCTCATCCCATAGGGCTGTAAAGATTGACTATGCTATATATAAATTATTTTATGTATGGGCCGGCAAATGCTCAGTATATGCTAACTATTGTTGCTATTGTTTTCTAAGGATTTCTCCTCTTCTTTTTTGTTTTTTAACAGCTTAGTAATGCATTTTATTTTTGTAGTCTTGGAGATCAAACCCTTGGAGATCAAACTGGCCTGTTCATGCTAGGCCAATGCTCTACTCTAGCCACATCTCCAGTCTTAATTATTTTGAAGAAGATTCAACATTTTCTGAATTTTACAGTGAAAGGATTTTCATGATAACCCATCTTCTGTATCATCCTGATTTTCACAGAGCAGAGGTGACAATCTTGTAAAACAGGTTTCCCTGCCGCAGGAAACGTGTCGTACAGTTTTAGAAATGTTTACTGTTGACGCACATCCTATTCTCATAGGTGGAAGCAGAATCACCTGTGTTGTTTAATTGGTGAAATTTTAATCTGCTCTTCATTTTCTTTTCCAGGATAGTGTACACAGAGTCAGCTGCTGGCTTATACTTTGTTAACTTAGACTTTGGTTCCATGAAGTTTGGTAGTACTGTGGCTCGCAGGCTCTCCACCGCTTCTTCAGTCACCAAACCCCCGCATTTCATCCTCACTACTGACTGGGTTTGGTACTGGATGGATGAGTTTGGTTCTTGGCAGGAATATGGACGACAAGTAAGTGTGATAATAAAAAGGATAGCAATTTTGTATAAGATGAAGCATCCATTCTAAACAGAAGCACAAAGATGCCAGGGAGTGTACTTGGTAGACATCAGGATCCCCAGATACCTGGATGACAGTGCATCTTTACAATCCTGTCTTTGAATGATTAGATATCTTAGCTCATGAGAATTGACTGTTAAATAACTGTCATGATACCAGCTTTCTTCATTGATTTTTATTAGTTAATAGAAAACTCTGGAGCTAGTGCCTAAACTGTAGTATAAAGTTGAAGACTTTCAAATTGCCTTTCTTGCCTGTTTCTGCAATTTCGGAAGATAGCAATGTATGAGAATATGATTTATATCAGCAATTGACTTGAAACCCAAATCAGGTAACTCACTGTCAATTATATGAAGATGTCTACAAAGGCTGGGATCAAAAGATCTGGGGACTTTACAGAAATGAAGTATGTGGAGAGAGTCATTTATGTAGAGATCCTTTTCCACAGTGAAAATTATCTTTGGGACCTGATGGTACTTGCACTCCCTGACCTATTGGAGGTTGTGTTGAGGCTTGGGTTGCTTGTTCTTAACTATATGTAGAATGCCCTTCTCTGATCACATTTTTATGTAAGCTCTACAAGGACAGAATATTTCTTTTTTACCATGGGTGCATCTTCCATGCTTAGAATGATATGGTGCAGCTTCTTCAGAAATAGATGGCTACCAAAGGCAACAGTCATTTTTTATTTGATTGATCCCTCTGGCTCTGGGGGGAGACAGGAGCAGCCCTGTTGATGTAACACAAAGAGCTCTGATGGCACTCATGCAAAAGTAGTCTCTGAGCAGCTTCCCAGACTGCACCATCAAGTTCAGGGGTGGAGACTTTTCTCCTCCAACCGCCAACACTTTGCTTGTGCATGTTTTTGTTTACAGTCTATAAACTTGTTTAGGACAATTTGGGAATCTCTGGATATGAACTTCATGTGGATGCCATTGGTGTGCCCACATGCTGCAAGGATTTGGAGACATAGGTGGACTTGATGAGTTCTTGGGGTCTCCTTTTATATAGTGTTAGCTGTATAGCCTTGGGGTCATTCTCCCTTCATATAATTTTTTTTTCTTTAGGTTTGTTTGTTTTTTTGTTTTTCTAATTTCCAGCTTCAGACTAGTTTTCTCTTGATTTTCAGAAAAGCTGTTTGTTTCTGACTTTAGAATGTACCCCAAAATTTAATGTCAGAATCAACCAGACCTGCTTTAGAACACATGGGAAATTTTCATTCCTTCAAATCTTACTAGTCACTCTCCAAGTGCTGCTAATCTTGGGCTTCCTCAGTTTAACCACTGGTTTCTCCAGACTACAGCCAAAGTCCCTCGCTTTTGCTTTCTGTTTGGCTGCCTTCATTCTCTTCCATGTGATAACCTGTGTTAAGGGCTTTTCACCTTAAGGGTTGGGGCTGAGGCTTGAGTTATTGTCTGACTCTGTCTGCTCTCTGCTGATTCTTTCCTTCATTTCCTGTTTTATCTTCTTTTCCTTTCACTGTCTGGAAGTGATTTTTATACCACCTCCTCATTCCTCCAAATTTTAACCTAATAATTTAGTTTTTAAGGATGATAGAGTTTAAAAGGAAAAACTGAGCACTATTATAGGACAATAAGATACTTCTTTCCAAAACCATATACCTACTACCCCTTCTGTGACAGCCTTCATAGAGCCAAGCCATTCTTCTTGGGGCTAGGCCTTGACTCATGCTTGTTTTCCTTCAGGAAACTTTGCTGGGTTGTGCCTCAGAAAAGGTCACTCTCAGCAAGTGCCCGTAGATTCTGTGTCACCCATGTAGACCCGTGGGACATTTGAGCATGATGTAGCGATTTAACTGCTTGCTTTTTATTTTCCCTCCTTTTTTTGCTGTACTGTTTCTCAAGAGGCAGGGACAGATTTTGTTTTATTTATTGTTTTATCCCTAAATTGTAGAACTGTGACTTAGTGAAGAGTACATTTATTTTTATCTTACATATGTGGATGTTTTGTCTGCATGTATGCCTGTCCATCATATGCATATGGTGCCTGCAGAGGCCAGAAGAGGCCTCAGACACCATTGGAACTGAAGTTACGGACACGTTAGCTGCCGAGTGGGTACTGAGAATTAAACCTGGGTCCTCAGCAATAGCAACAAGTTCTCTTAACCATTGAGCCATCCCTACAAACCCTCAGGTCCTACTTCTTAAAGTACCTCACATTGGAGACTATGCTTTCAGAGCATAAATCCTTGAGAGAGAAACCACATCTAAACCATAGCAAAGCTGCAGAATTCAAATTTAGTCCTTACAGTCCCAAATATTATCTAGTAGGTAATTGCAGAGAAAATGAGAAATAAATAACCGGGGGGAAAAAGATCCTCCAAGAGACCAGAAAATCAGCACAGAAAGAAAGGGACTGAAGCCTGACTGGAGGATTAAGGGAATGAGAACAGCTGTAGAAGAGGTAGTGTTTCTCGAGCTGACCAGCTCAGTGGCCTAGGTGAATTAGCTGTTGATAGTTTGCCATCATTTGTATAGCTGTACCATCTAGTCTGAAGAATTTTTAAAATGCTTGTTTATGTATTTATTTGTGTATATATATATGGGTGTGCTCCACTGCATGGATGTGGAGGTCAAAGGTCAAATTGTGGCAGTTTGTTTTCTCCTGTTACGTGTTCTAAGGATTGAACTCAGATTATTTGCCTTGGTGGCAAGTACCTTTTCCTGCTAAGTCATCTTGCTGTTCTTTTGCTTTTTTATTGCTTGCATCCTGGTTACCCTACTTAGCAGGACCTATATGTACCATCATCTATTTACAGTAGCTTCAAAAGAGTCATATAACTTCCCTTCCATACCCCCCATCCCGTCACCCCACTCCCTGGCACCTCCTCTTTCCCTATAACAAGATCATCTGTCCAGAATGGGGGCTGGATTGACCAGCATTTTTGTTCATCACCACAACCTCTTGCCTCCCTGACATCTTTGGATTTCCCCTTTCAGGGCACAATGCACCCTGTGACCACCATCAGCAGCAGCGACGTGGAAAAGGCTTATCTGGCATTCTGTGTCCCAGGGGCTGATTCCCAGGCAGCTACCTTGAAGTTCCAGGCTGGAAAGCACAACTACGAGTTAGACTTCAAAGGTATCCTTTTTCTTATGGAGTGAGTCCTCCCATATTAACGTGGGGGCCTAGCTGGTATAAGCAAGGAAAGGAGGGTGTATCTATCCCAAAAGGCAGCCAGACCCATCAACAGATGATACTTACTGCCCTGCACTGTCAAGGAGATGTGCTTCCAGGGTTTCAGGAGAGGGAGCTTTTCGGACATTGAGGGATCAGGCCAGTGAATACAGTGTGGCTGTTCTGAATCTGAAGGTTAACCTCTGGCTCTCCAAAGCCCATGTGACTCTACTATGTGGTGTCATCTCATTATTCCTGGCATAGCACCAAAGCTACTGCATTTTCTGTAGGTACTTTCAGCCTTGATGTTCTAGGACACACTAATTAAAAGTTGTGTTCTTTTAGTGTCTAGAAGCTGGAGCTGAGGTGATTTTTCCCCCATGTACCTTAACAAACAAAAGCAGAGCAGTCACCCATTGACCAGTTCTTCAACGGCTGATTTGTGAGAATGCTTCAAGTTTTAGTTGTGCAATAATTTTTCATACCATCTCCATGCAAACATTCCATCCAGCTCTGCTCAGCTCACCTTGCACTCACAAGTCCAGCATGTTCAAGGGAGTCAGAGGACCTGCTTTGGTGCAGTGTCTCCTCACTGTTCTGTGTACTCCGTTCTGTGTGGAAAGCAGCAAGGTGCCATTTGCAAATTTTCCAAAAAACACTTGGTTGTCTGTTTTCTTTGGCAGTTACTTTTTTTTTCCCCTGGAGGGAGTTCAGGAATCATTCATACCCTGAGATCATGCATTTATTTTCCAAACATCTTTTATATCAAGGTAAACTGAGGGGGGCAGGTAACACAAACTTCCTTAGCATTGTTTCCTAGGTAGCAGGGGAATGACTTAGGCCATGTCCTGTCCATGCCTATTTTGTCATGAAAACACCTCTTCCCCTCCTAATTTACAATAGAAGGAGCAGAACGACATTAGCACATCCTGACCACTTGTTAGGATGGCATCAGGTTGTTTACTATCAAAGAGCTAGACGACCACCTCCTGTGTGGAAGGTACCAATTGCGCCTTTAAGTTGTTCAGATTCTCTGACCACCAGAAATGTGGAATATGGACTTGCATAATTCAGCCCCCACACTTCCCCACTTTTTATTAATTTTAATAAAGCCTGTGCTTCTGCAACAGGACAGATGACTGTGTCTGTCTTAGGCAGAGACTCCTTCATTTACCCATACTTACCCGTCTTCAGAACAGGCATTCTAATTATGTGAGTTTCTGTCTTAGGTATCTGGGGAGAAGAAGCTTCAAACCCGTCTCTGTCTCTGACTGCCGACCTCTGTGAAACAAAAGAGATTAAGGGAGAGAAAGACCTTTGGGCTCTGTGTCTCAGAGCCATACTTTCTTGTCAGTAGAGATCATAATGTTTTATGAATAATCATGCTCCTAAAGGCTATAGTTGCCTAGTTAAAGGAGAGGAGGATCCACCTGAGTTGAAAATGTTTTCTTCAGCTGGTCTAGAGCACCTCTTAACAATTTTACACTGTATGAAAATCTAGAACTCTTAACATATGCATTAAATCCATTTACAGTGCATGTCAAACTTTTCTCAATGTCTTATAAACATTTACAAACATTACCAAGTCAATACTAAAATTCTAGAATGGGAATTAACAATCATTCCACAATTTGACATATCACAATTTCCTTAAATCCATTCTAATCAAAAGACAAGAAAAGTTTTTTTTTTATGGGTGGGAGTCCAATGGCATTCATTGTTGCTGTCAGTCAAGCCCTTAGGCTGTCCCTTTCGTAAGTGAAGAGGGCCTTCAGTCACTCCTTATTTTGAGTCTTTCTTCCCCTAGGGGGAAAGTTTAGGTCTTAGTTCTCAGGGCCAATATTTTAATCAAAATGAGTTCTGTGTCCCAAAGTTTAAAACAGTCGAATGTTCGGTCTGCATTTCTATTTTGACTCCAAAGTAAACAGGATTCAAACTGCAGAAAATTGTAGTCATTGCAGTGTGGCTGTGTGGGTCCCAAGCATCAGGAAGCAGCTCAGTGTCCTGCAGTGCAGAGCAGAGTCAGCAGGTCCCGCAGATCAGGCACCATGGCCTTTCACTCTGACTCCTCGGTGGGGGCATTAGCAGCTACGAAGTCATTGGAACTGTTCAGTTATTTTTGACTTGTGGTTTTTGTGGGACTTACGGTTTTGTTTAAGGAAGACTCCCTGATGCTCTTGCCCCTCACAGAAGTTTCTTCTGTTCTCCAGAGGAATGACTTCTACAGGAGGGAACCAGCCAAGAGTGTCCCAGGTGCCAGTCACTGTAATTGATGGCAGTTTGTAGAAGAGTATTGGGGGGGATAGAAAAGGCAGGACTGCCGTGAAGACCCTGTTTCTGCAGCATTCACTCCTCTGACTGCTGCTAACCACAGTTTGAATTCTTTTAAATATTTGGAAAATGTTAAACATACCTTTCTAGTTCTCAACTTGGACTTCAGTCCCTGGAGACAGAGCAGACTTTCAGTACAAGATATAGCTAGAAAAAGCATGCTCACACTGAACTGACTTAAGGTGATCACAGTTTACCTGTTGCTTGTTTTTTTTTCTTTTTTCTTTTTTGGTAGATAATAGTATCTATAAAGGAAAAGGATTGAAGTCATTGGCTTTAGGTCTTTACTATGTATAATGAAATAGAGTCTCAAGCCAAACTCTGCCACCTACACTTACTGATTATGAGGAAGCAAACACTTTCAAAATGTATATACACAGCAGCCCAAATGACCAGCTCTGGTAAGAATTCTTCTCATGAAAGAGTAACTCAAAGTGATAGTCAAGTTTCCAGAAGCAGAGTAATGACATCCTGTTCCCTGACTGTCAACAGCAGAATCCCCCATAGCAAGCTCATTTAGGGATGTGTCCCAGTGTAAATTAAGGAAACAACAAAGTTATTAGGGAAAGGGGTTCTTTTTTCCCAATGAATGATTAGAGAAGCTGTCTAACATATGCTTAACCACTCCATATATGCCGAGTAGCCATTTTTACTGTTGAAAGGTCATTTAAGATTCATTATATATGGTTATTAAGCCAGTGTGTTCATGAGCAAAGCATCAGTGGACGGTTGAATGATGAGCAACAGAAAGGTTAAGGAAGCTAAGTGAACAGTGGACTCCAGAAGATTAATGAGGGTAGTTGCAGTGGGAGGGACACATCCTCAAATTATTACATAGTTTATCTTCAAAGGCAGGTAAATTCAGACATCTATAAGCTTTAGTATTAAAATATTCCTAAAACTAAAATAAAAATTGGTTTATATATTTAGATATAAAGGTAGCACTTGATAGGATTTTCTTAATAGGAAATATAACTTCTAGATATTTGTCATTTTCAATGCAAATGTGGATGGATATCCACCCTCTATTCTTGGGATGAACCTGAGATTAAGATTGAGGGTGGGTCAAATGTTTTGTTTATTAAGGAGAACATGGATTTGAAAAGATTGATTAAACACTGCTGTAGAGTCTGCTTACTCAAATTTAAGAAAAGTCATAAGGACAAAATTATTACCTATAAATTGCATTAGCTCAAGATGTGGTAATTTGGTCTCAGGCTTGGCTGGAACTTTACATCCAAGCTGGAAAAAATTGCCAAGCAAAATAATAATTTAAATATTATTGGAAGGAACAATTCAAAAGCATTCATGCATAATTGATATACCAATTACTAATCATTTCTCTATTCATTAAACTCAGTCTCCTAAGGATACCGGTTTTCTTTACTTATGACTATTTGAAGTGTGTAAAATCACATTAAAACTGATCTTGGGTTTTACATGTTGGATTATCTGTCCAACCCATTTAATTTATGTTTACAGAACACTACTGCTGTGCATACACGCACGCATGTGTGCGCGCACACACACACACACATACACTTTTTTATCATTAGGTTGTTTTTTGTTTGTTTGTTTTCCAGCCTTTCTGCAGAAAAACCTTGTGTATGGCACTGTCAGAAAGGTTTGTCGCAGACCCAAGTATGTGTCTCCCCAGGATGTCCAAATGAAGCAGTCCTGGTAAGTAGCATTTGTGAGCTTACTTGGTGTAGGTTTCAGTTGAGGAATGCTTTGCTGCCAGAAACAAGAGCTTCTCAGATGACATGAAAGGGTACTGACTGGCACGCATGGCTAGCATATTACTGTCACTAAACCTATGGGAATCGGGCCATGATGGCACACACCTTTAATCCCTGCACCAGGAAATCAGAGGCAAGCGATCTCTGTGAGTTCGAGTCCAGTCTGGTCTACAGAGCTAGTTCCAGGACAACCACATCTATACAAAGAAACCCTGTCTCACAAAACAAAACAAAACAAAACCCAAACTAGTTGGGAAAGTCTGTGAGCCATAGTGAGATTAGCTTTGTGGGTTTCCTCAAAAAAATCACAAAACTGTTGGGATGTGCAAACCTGGCTAGATTTGAAGACAGCCTATCATTTGTCTTTAAATGTGATAACTGAGTTATGGACCTGAATCTTTAAAAAATGTTTAAGTTGTTGGGTATGTACATCACACCTTTAATCCCAGCACTCAGGAGACAAAGGCAGGCAGATCTCTGAGATTAGAGCCAGTGTGGTCTACAAAAGTGAGTTCCAGGACCTTCAGGGCTACACAGAGAAACTCTGTCTTGAAGAGAAAACCAAAACAAAGAAACTTCTGCTATAATAGCCATTAGCAAACCAGCTTCGCTTTCACAGTGGTTTTCTTTGTGTCACAGGATGGCTGCTAAGAGCATCTAATTGAACCCATAGGCAGCACATAGAGGAGAGAGACTTTCTGCAGATAATGGGAAATTCTTGCTCTGCACTGATCAAATTTTCTTTAAAACAAAAGTAGTTTAGTCTTGGACAGTGATGATGGGGTTGGAGCTAGCTAAACCACATGGCTGTGTACTAGAAGAAGATGGCCTAGATAGTGAAGATGTACCAAATTCTCCTTAGAGTCTCAGTTTGCCATGGCCATGCTGAGACTTTTCAGACAACAATATTGTTAGCTGCCTAAGCTTTATTAGCTCAAAAGCGGGGTCCCTTTGTTTTTGTTGGCTCTCTGAAGACTTCAGAGGGAAAGTTTATTGATACGTTTGTAAAACAGAGAGGTCATTTAAAGATCTGGTGTAAGTGAGAGGAAATGTGCATTAGCAGTCCAAGAAGCAATGCCTTGGGAGTCAGATAGAACGATGTAAGTTCCTGAGAACATGCCCTCCTTTTTCTCTTATAATTAAAGTTTACTTTTGATGAAATGTAAAACATGTACGTGTTTAAAAAGTCCAACTCTGTAACACAGTGTACTCAGTAGTTTGTGTCTGTGTTATCACTACACTGCTCCAATTGTGGTAACCATTTTTGTTTGCTTCTAATTGCCCTTTCTGTGTTTATCTTTGCAAAAATAAAATAGTGTGTTTATATTATGCACAGCTACCCATAAAGACATCTGCCTACTTCCTGTGTAATTGCTCAGTTCAAATCACTGAAGACTTTTTTCTTTTCTCTTTTTTTTTATTAAACTTGCCTAATTTTTTAGATTTTTGTTTTTAAACATTTATTTTTAATTCATTTTACATTCCAAACAAGATTCACCCTCCCATCCCTCCTTCCATTGCCCCCGCCAGCCCACCCCCATCCACTCCTCCCAACAGGTAAGGGCTCCCATGGGGTGTTGACATAGTTCGGCACATTAATTTGGGGCAGGGCCAAGCCCCTCTCCTCTGCATTAAGTCTGAGTACGGCATCTCCTCATAGTCTCTAACAAGCTAGCTCCTGCACCAGGGATAGATCCTAGTCCTGTTGCCAGGGGTTCCTCAGATAGCTAGCCCAAACTTCACGACTGACTCCCACATACGGAGAACCTGGTTTGAACCCAATGGAGGCTACATAACTTTTTGTCCAGAGTTCATGAGTTTCCATGAGCTTGGTTCAGCTGCCTATGTAGATTTCTCCATCATGATCTTTATCTCACTTGTTCATGTATTCTCTCCTTGCCTTTCTTTGACTGGATTCCCTGAGTTTGACCTGGTGTGTGGTTGTGGATCTTTGCATCTGACTCCATTAATTACCCGAAGGAGGCTCTAACTTTCCTGGAGCTGTGTATTGTATGTAGTGTCGCACTGAAGACTCTTTAATCTGCTTCTGCTCATGTGGTTCATTAGTGTTTGTATATAACATAGTTTATTAATTTGTTTCCTTTCATGAATGTTTGTGTTTTCAATATTTTGCTATTACAAAATACAATGCTACAGGAGAACCCTATGGTGTATTTGGAGGTTGGTTGTCAGGTCATAGCCAGAAGTCAAACTGAGTTCCTTTCCATGAACTTGTACCACTATGACCATCCAGCAAGATCACAATTTACTAATTTTTCTTGGCCTTGCCTCTAGTGAATAATCATGCCCTTGGGTTTCTGCCATTCTCATAGTCTTCTTTAGTCTGCTTACTTTTATGAATAAGATTGAGTATATTTTTTTTTATGAAACATAGGGGTGATTCTCCAATTCCTTTTTTTTTTTCCCTCTGTGGACTGTCTATTTTAGACAAGGTTTCTCTGTGTAGCCCTGGCTGCTGGCTTCAAACTCACAGAGATCCACCTGCCTCTGCCTCCTGAGTGCTGGAATTCACTCGGGCACCACCACTGCCTGGGTCTTTTTTCTTTTTTTTTACTATTTAAATTTTATTTATTATGATTCTGTGCATGTATGCATGTGTGTGAAAACAGACTTTCATATGCTGGTTCCCTCCTTCCATTGTGGGTACCTGGGATTCAAACTCATGTCCTCACACGTACACACCAGCACTTTACTGAAGGAAACAGCTTTCCAGTGCCAAGAACTTCTTCATCTGTTAGGGCCTTTCAGCCCTTGATTGCTTCTGTAAACTTCAGATACATCCTCTGGCTTGTTACCTGCTTTATTATCTTGGTATTCATAAAGTATTTTTCATTAGAACTGTTTTTTGTTTGTTTTCTAATTTTACTGCTTTGGTTATATGCCAATCTCTTTGGTATTGCCTCTAGGTTTAGTAGTTGTGATTGATTGTGATGGTCCTACATCACATTACATGAATTTTTTTTTTATTCTTTCCCTATGCAGGGATATTTTATTTTTTATTCTTTGCCCTAAGCAAAATTTGGAAGTCTTTTTTCTTTCTCTTTTCTGAATTTCTTTCTTTTTCTTTTAAATTTTTTGTTTTAATTTGTTTGTTGAGGCAAGGTTTCTCTGTAGCTTTGGTGCCTGTCCTGGAACTAGCTCTTGTA
>LOEQ01004198.1:0-25832 GCA_001685075.1 Bramus lutescens | reverse complement strand
TTTTTTTTTTTTTTAAGAAAATGGGTTCAGGAGGCTGTTCTCTACCATTCTAGGCAAAAAGGGCAGATGCAGAAGCAAAACGGGGGGAAGGAAGTAGATGAGAGGCAACTGTTCCACGGTACCAACACCAGCTTCGTGGATGCCATCTGCCAGCAAAACTTTGACTGGCGGGTCTGTGGTCTGCATGGCACATCTTTTGGCAAAGGTAAGGCAGGGTGACCTTCACCAGGAGCTGGGAACTGCTTGAAGACAGCCTCACAGAGGCTGCAGGAGCTNCACGCTGCTAGTGACAGGTGCACTGCCTTCTGGCCTCTGTGGGGACAGCTCAGCCCTGAACTGCAGTACTCAGGCTATTAATAGCTCCATTATTATACGTGATCGAGAGCTCAATCAGCTTACGGCAGGTGGTCCTGCTCACTGGGACTTGTTTCTGATAGAGTGGAGGCTCTAAGAGATAGTGAGAATTGGAAGAGAAGAGCAGCACCTTTCCAACCTTGCTGAGCACCCTAGACTGGGCCTTAATGACATCCTCAGAAGCCGAAGAGTGTGTCATTCCATCTCACACATAGGACTTCTCTAGGCAGTTTTTTTCTCGGTTATTTTTGGTTTCGTTTTGTTTTTTGAGACAGGGTTTCTCTGTGGCTTTAGGGCCTGTCCTGGAACTAGCTCTTGTAGACCAGACAGACCTCAAATTCACAGAGATCCACCTGCCTCTGCCTCCCAAGTGCTAGGATTAAAGGTATGCACAATCACGGCCCAGCTTCTCTTGGGCATTTTAAAATATTATTTGGTAGTAATTTCAAACTCACAATAAAGTTGCAATCTGTGTGTTTATATATTTATATACACATGTATGTATAATGATTCTTGCATAAATTGATTCCACATTTCCTCAATTTTAACATGTTGCCATGTTGGCTTTTTTCATCTTTTTATTTTTCTGAACTATTTTCAAGTAGCTGACATCTGGATTCCCTTTCACCCTCCAACACTCATTAAGAAGAAGGCTTCTCACGTGTGGTAACCAAATTTAGAAAATTCAAGAATCTGTTTGTTGGCCAGGTGTGGTGGCACACACCTTTAGTCCTGACACTCAGGAGTCGAGGCAGGTGAATCTCTGAGTTTGAAGCCATTCTGGGCTACATGAGTTCCAGGAGAGCCAGGCTATGCAGAGAGAGACCCTATCTCAAGAAATAAGCAGAACCCAAAAAGAATCTGTTTGTCTAACTTTAAGTCCATGAACTGCCTGATTACCAGTTTCAGTCTGATGTGGTGACATTTGTGGGATGGACAGACTGATGATAGATTTATAAACCCTGTGTAGAGGGAACAGCTTTTAGTTCAGGTTCCCATTTGAGAAGAATCATTGTTCTATATGTTGGGCTACTAGTGTCTGTAGAATGGTTCAGTAAGAGGAATGTTACTCATTTTTCTTGTTACCCACTGAGGCTGAGTAGGACAGCCCTATTCTATAGATGAGAAACCGAAGTCTAGAACTAAGTATTCACAGACTCTTAAGTTTTTGCTGGATTCAGAGCTGAGGATAGTTTGAGTTAGGTGACGTCCTCATGTGCCCTGCCACATCAAGAGGTGTCGATGGCCTCACGATTGATGAAGAGGGATGTGGTGTTGAAAGAGCAGAGGCTGCTGGCACCACATTACCAGGATGTGCTCTTCTAGTGCCTGTGCAGCCTGTGTGTGTCATTTCAGGGAGCTACTTCGCGAGAGATGCTGCCTATTCCCACCACTACAGCAAATCCGACTCAAGTACCCACACCATGTTCCTGGCCCGGGTGCTGGTGGGAGACTTCACCAGGGGCAATGCTGCTTTTGTTCGTCCTCCCACCAAGGAAGGCCAGAGCAATGCCTTCTATGACAGCTGTGTAAACAGCATGTCCGACCCAACCATCTTTGTAGTTTTTGAGAAGCATCAAGTCTACCCTGAGTACCTCATTCAATACTCCACTTCCTCCAAGCCCCTGGCTTCCCCCTCTATCTTTGTTACCCTGGGCTCCTTGTTCACCAGCCAGCAATGAGTGTGGCCAGGATGCAGTAGGCCTTTCTGGTGGAGCTGTTTGGAAAATCTTTTATTAACAAAACTTTTAATGAACTCTCATTTAATGTGGCTTCTCAGTGAAGTTACAGTCTTTTTTTTTTCTCTCTCCCCTTGTGCTGGGGATGGACCTTGTGCTTGCTAGGCAAGCACTCTACCACTGAGCTATACCCCTAGCCCTTTTAAAATGTTTTTATTATGAGGCAGAGTTTTGCAGAATTACATTCTGTCTCAGTCTCCTAAGCAGCTGGGATTACAGGCCTCTGCTCTCAGGCCTGACTTGAAGCTACAGTCTTAATCCTTGGCTGATAACAGTTTTAGTTTTCAGGTCCTTTCAGGTTGGTTTATGATCTCATCAGTAGTGATCATGAGCCCAAGTTTGTCTTTAGTAATGTTAGACACTGTATTTTTAACTCTTTGCTGACTTTGATGTTTATTAACACTAAGCACAGAATTTCTACATACTATTTTATGGATTTTAATTGTTAAGAATTTACGTCTGTATGACAATTCTGTTTTTGGAGGGTCTTTTTTGTCAGTCAGCCCTTGGGGAAGAAGACTACAGGGAAGGCCTCGGGCATCACTGTCACTTCTGCCCTCTGGCACTAACCCAGGCATTTTGGGTGTAAGTGAAGCACATTCCCCCTGACAGGAGACATAGATGAGTGTGCTTCCCCCTCCATAAGTGCCTGTACCCGAATCCCATAAGTACCGGACACCTTCCAGGTGTGGGTTTTATATCCCAATGAGATTGAATGACCTGTGCTGCAAATGTCACATAAGAGTATGGCAATAAAAGACTATCTGAAGCAGATCAAGGCTGGCGTTCATTTTTCAGTTCTGTTTATAAAGAGAATCTGATAGGCAACAGGCCCTTTCCTGGGTCCTGTGGGCTAATAAAGCATATTATATATATGCACAAAATCTTCAGTTGTATCCCAACTAGGTCCCCAAAGACTCTTCTAATCAGTGGCATCTACATATTTTTGCTCTGAATTCTGTACCCTTTTTGCACCAGGCATCATTCTAACACCTTTCATCAGATGCCCACCCTCCTGTACCGGCTTTGGACTGTTCCTTCAGCAGGGTTTATATGTTTAGTTGTGCCTCCTGCGGTGGCCGTTGAGTGCTCAGAAACTGGGAGAGCTGTCAGGGAAGTAAGTCTGTAGGTCTCCAGGAATGTTTGGTTTTGTCTGAACCCCAGGGCCAAGCATGAAGAGAGCCAACAGGATGCTCTTTAAAGAAAAAGATCCTTTAGCCTGGATTATTCCATCTGTGGAAGTTTCCAGTTAATTTCTTCTGCCCTTACTTAGTCAAAGCATAATGAGGCTGTGGAACCACTTTGAGGCTGAGTGTCCGTACACATTCTCCGAAACCCATTCATCATGAGAAGCTAAAAATGCCCATACCAGGGTCATCAGGACCTGTTCACCCAAGTGTCCCTGTTTCCCTCCACTGTCCTGAGGCCAGGACTTCCCTTGACACCATACTCAGTTTAATCAAAATGACCTTTCCCTTATTTAACCTCAGACCCAAGAAAACCATGCTTGGAACCCCACTGTCAAAATGAAACATGACAGACATTAAACATTCAGGAACTCTGACATAAATAATATGCTCACATGTCATGTACCCTTTTAATCACCCTAAGATAAGATATCGTCTTTATATATTTCCTTAAACATTTCTATCTCCACATGAGGCCTTTGTTTGAATCCCGGGTGCCCTTCCAACATGGTTTGCAGATGTCATCATCACCAGGTGCTCTGTTTTCCACCTTTTGTGTCAGCAGCGTGACTCAAGCTTAATGTAGACTCCATTTTTGGGACTTAGGGCAGATTTGGATTCTAGCTGAAGTGGAACCTAAAATAGAGTAAATTAAAATGTTTGTCAGAACCTAGCCCAAAGCATGGCTTATGAAAATTTTTCTGTGGGTTGAGAGACAAGACCTTAAGAGTCAAGCCAGAGGAAGGGTTCCTGGCTTCTGTAGGAAAAGCTGAGCACCCCAAACCCTTTAGGGGCAGTTATGACAGCTTTATGTGATGCTAGTAAGAAAACATCATGGAGTTATGGGCAGATACTAGCTGAGCACAAGCATTCATCTCCCTTCACATGTGGGACGAGATGGAGCTGTAGTTTTTTATCACACTCTGGTCAAGAGATGGGGCATCCCTGGGAGGAGAGGGGCCAGCCTGGCTCACAGGCAGAGACTGACCTACTCTGGGGCAGAGAAACAGGGTGGACCCCACCCTGGAGTACCTGACCCTCACCTGAGTCTCAGAGCTGGCTTCAAAGCGGAACTTGTGCAGGACCTGGAGTAGGGTCAGTTTGACCACCAGCAGCCCTAGCCGCACTCCAAGGCAGCTCCTGGGGCCAGCTCCAAAGGGCAGGTATATGAAGGGCCTCTGCTGAAGCCGGGCCTCTGCTGTGAACCTACAGGTCAGGGGAAGGTTACAGTTGGCCTGAAACACCTGTTCCATCTAAAGCAGTGGTTCTCAACCTTCCTCATGCTGCAACCCTTTAATATAGCTTCTCCCCAACCATAAAATTATTTTCATTGCTACTCCATAACTAATTTTGCTACTGTTATAAATCATAATGTAAATGTGTGAGATGTAGGTTGAGAACCACTGATCTAAAGTCTCTTTTTTGGCTGAGTGACCCCCTTCTTCTGAAATCCCTCCCTCCATCAGGGACAAGAAGCTCCTGTGTCCAGGGCTGTCCTCAAGGTTCTGGGTAACTGATGGCCTCTGACTGCCATACTTCAGTCCCTCTCCTCAGCACCGTCCTGCCCCGTCCCAGAAACGGCTTCATTTAGTCAGCTGAGTGCACCCTCTCTCCTCGTCTAGGAAGTTGTCATTATCCATGGGTGTGTGAAGCCCAGAGATGATCCAAACTCCTAAGGCTTGACCAGCACACCCTGACCCTGTCAGGCCTCCCTTCCCCTCACATTGGACCACTCAGCCTCTCTCATTTCCTGGCTCTGTGGACCTAGGTGACAGTCACCGATCTGTGATAGCCAGCTTGCTTCATACCACTTCTGGGCTTTCTTATGCTGTGAGCCCCCACGACTGATGCTTCTGGTTATGAATCTTTACCATGTCCACAGGACTTGCTGTTATAAAGTGTCAGTTATCTGAGTCTCACAACCCATGAGCAGGTTGTAGACATGGGCTGGGTTCAGATGGAGTCGGTAGAGCAGGTTGTAGACATGGGCTGGGTTCAGATGGAGTCGGTAAATGGAGCGCAGTGGCTCCTTACCAGCCTCCCCTGTTGAGCCACAGAAGGAAAGTGACTGGTTTTGTCAGGGTAGGGTGTGAGGGATGCCCAGGTGTCTTATACCATCTAGCCTAGAAATGAAGTCGGCGCTAGACCAGATCCATGTCCACAGAAAGAAGTGGATCCAGGTCTATTGGATCTCATGAATTTAGGCTGGAAGGGCAGTTATGCTGATACGACTGCCCTGATGGAAGTGATGGGCTTTGTTGCTTTTTCATGTACACACAAAATGTAACCCCACAAGGTGGAGAGATGGTTCAGTGGTTAAGATCATGTTTCACTCTTGTAGAGGACCAAAGTTTGGTTCCCAGTATTTATGTTGGACAGCTCACTCTTGCCTATAGCTTCAGCTTTGTGTGACCTGATGCTGACCTCCATGGGTACCTACAACCACATGCACATACTTGGTATGCATGCCCGCATGTGTGCGTGCGTGCACACACAAACACACACACTACACATAATTAGAAATGAAATCTTAAAAACAAACAAACAAACAAAAAACCCAACCCTGCCTCCTGTGTCCTGGCTTGGACAAATAAAAGATACTGGGTTAGGGTTAGGACTGATTCTTGTGTGCGTTATTGCTGTCATGCTAGATCTTTGGATTCAGATTTTCCTTTGGAAATGATGCCTCCCAGTCTGTCTGAATGGCTGTGATCTTAATTTGGGGTTGACTTTGCCCATGACTCCTAGCTGCTGTTTCTATGGCAAATTCTATCCCATACACTTACATCCCTCAGGGACCCGTTTCTAGACAGAATTCACTTACCTTTCAGGGTCAAAGGTCTCAGGGTGTGGCCAGTGCTCTGGGTCACGGTGTAGGGCACCCACGGCTATCTCCAACACAGTACCTGCTGGGATGTGCTGTCCCAGCACTTCACAGTCCTGTGCTGCCTCCCGTGTGAATCTGTGGGAGATAGAGGCGGGAATACTTGGCATTGAGCCAATGGATAGAGCTATAGGTATTTAATGAGACCCAAGATGGAGTGTGGAGTGAGGCTAGAGATAGGGGACTAAGCCATCTTACCAGGGTGTACCAGAGAGAAACCAAGGTTTTGTCCCATACACTCCTTCCAATTTCAAGGCCCTTGTGATGTGCATGGTCCTTGTAGATAATGCCTCATCCATGGGCTGAGCCCTGGGGAGCCCTTCACGTGCGTGGGGATTGCAGAGGTGGCTTCCAGGGGCTACATTCTGGCTAAGCTAAGGGTTGTTCCTCAGCTGTTGCCTCTCATGTCTTCTTGCTCACAGTAAAGCCTCCTCTAATACCCTCACTTTCTCTTTGTCTCCTCTCATTTGGTAGGATAGCCCTGTTGTCTGGCTTCTGCCCTCTACTCCTCATACCATGGACTGTTCTCATGTTAAGATCCTGAAAACATTGGGCGGCCCATCCTGTGGACTGTCAACCTACATCTTAGCCTTTATAATGCCATTGACTAATTAATGGATAATCTTGGTTGTTAATGACTACATCCGAATTAACTAAAACTCAAACAACTGGGCACACTTGTGAGACTTTTCTTGGTTGGATTATTTGAGATGGAGACCCACCCTTGATGTGAGCCACAAGTATTATACAGTAAAAGTACAGCTGACAGATCACTAGACAGACTCATGGAAGTGTACTCCAATGAGGAACCTGATTTGCAAAGCTTAGGGAACACTTGTCTTTTGGGTAGTCACTGTCAGTTCTGTAGAAGTCTTGTGAAATCATGATGTTTCTTCCTTCCATAATGGGATTCATCCCAAAATACCCAGCAGTGTATAAATCATTCTTTAAACCTGACTTTTCCTGTACTGGCAACTGTATACCTTCTCCCACACTGTGGGGCCCTGATGTGGAAGCATTCACTCAGCCAAACCTTTGCTCTCATAGTCAAATCTACAGAAAGCTAGGCCCCCACAAGTATCCTTATTGACGAGAAAGGAGCCCTAAACAGGAGGCACTGAGCAGAAGAGACAGCATGTCTGCCCTTACTGATAAACAGGTCTGGGTGGCCCTGAATTCTCTACCAGCCTGCTTAGGAGAGGATAACCTACTGTCCTTTCCTCTACCCTAACAAGTTGTTAATATTCTGTACTTACTTTCACTTTTCACTTGACACAAGGTCTTAGTCTAGGAAATTAACTGTTTGTATCTTTACCCCTAAAATATACAGGAAAAAAGCTTGGGTTACTAAACCTGCCCCAGAGAAAGAAATCCCTTCTCACCTGGGTGGCAGTGGATACAATGCCCTGATGCTTAGCCCAGGGGCCAAGCTCCATCCTAATCCTCCCAGTATCTGCTGGGTAGCTTCGCAGCCCCGCCCCTTCTGAGACATACCTTGTCAGTCTTTTAGCCATCCTGTTAGCCCTAAGAAATGCATGCTTGGAATCATTGTTATTTACCAGAGAATTGTTAGGTATGTCTGTGTGGGTATATAAACTGGAAACCCTGTGGGATGAAAAGAATAGCAAGGAACGTCAAGGAAGAACATTGGAAGGGAAATTTGATCAAGAGAGCATTAGAGAGAGCATAGAATAAATGGGGCATGATAAAAAGACTTATGTGAGTTAATTTACTTTTTTTACCCTCAGACCTTATTAGTCAGGTTTTCACCTGTTATAGCAATCCTTCTGAACCCTGAGAGGTTTAAGGGGATTAACTCCCCAATATAAACCTCGATACCCCCTAAATATGAGCCATACCTCCTGGTGGCAGCCCACATAAAAGGACAGGAAAGGGGGAAGCTTTCTCTTTGCTTGCTTGTCCTCATTCTCATTGGCAAGGTCAACTATCCTGGTGTTAGAACCTGCTTCTTCAGGATTCCAGTGCAGATTGAAGACCTTGAGCTCTTTAGGACTTCCCTGGGACTCCAGCACCAGATTGAGACTGCTGAAGTATCCAGTCTCATGGACTGAACAACCCCCAGATCCTCAGTCTTTCAGGAGACAGCCATTGCTGGACTGCTCAGACTGCAGCCGTAAGATAAGATAATAAATTCCTTATGTGTATATTTTTATTCTGTTAGTTGTTCTGTTAGAGAACCTGACAAATGCAACTATATCTCATGAAATAAAGCTGTGACAAGAAGGAGAGAGGAGATCAGAAACCAGGAGCTGGGAGCACTTTGGGAGGGGCAGGCAGAGCTAGCTTGGGATGGGTACCTGGACTAAGACCACGAGTAGGTGAATGGAAGGTGTTCCTACAGCGGGAGGTGTTTGCCTACTCTGGCTGCATGGTGTGTGGAGCTAGGACTGAGACCGGAGCCCATTCTTCTGAGCCACCTTTACTGGCTTTCCACTATGAGCCTGTCTGTGATGATTGTCCTTGGTTCCTGGAGTTCTGTGTCTTGGCTTACCCCAACTTCTCACAGCAACCATTACTTAATGAACTCCGTTTCTTACAACTTACAAGATGGGGTGGCCAGGTTGCCCTGAGGAAGGACCCTGATAAGATACCTAAAAGTTTTACAGTTAGCCTTTCTCCAGTTCTTCCCCAGAGGGACCTGAGGCCTTTTACAATGGTAGCTGTAGACTGGCAGAAAGGAACAATCAGAGTGTGTTGGATACTGGTTTTGAGTTGATGCTGATTCCAGGAGATTCTAAGAAACAATGTGGCCCTCCAGTTAAAGTAGAGGCTTATGGAGGTCAGGTGATTAATGGAGTTTTAGCTGATGTCTGACTCACAGTAGGTCCCTAAACTCATCCTGCAGTTATTTCCATATTTCCAGAATGCATAATTGGGATAGATACACTTAGAAGTTGACAGAATTCTCATAATGAACACAGGATTTAACTCTTCCACTTCCTGGTGCCCCTTTCTCAATCTGTACATTTTGTATTTTTATCTGCACAGCTTGCTCCTTTTCATTATAAATCTTCATTAGAGTTTCCACTAATAACCACATGACAGAATCTATACCAGGCTGTTTTGAGATTTCCTCTGCCAACGGAATTAATCTAAAACTCTTCACTTTAGCCTCAGGCAGACTCTTTGGAAAGGGCAAAAAGCAGCCACATTCTTCACCAAAATATCACAAGAATGATCTCTAGGCAACATATTAAAATTCTTCCCCTCTGAAACCTCTCAAGGTAGCCCCCCACTGTTCATCAAATGACACTCAGCACCACTGTCTTCCATGCTCCCACTAGTATGGCCCATTAAAGTGCTTAGCTGTGCCCCTGCTTTCCTAACCCAAAGTACCTAAGTCCAAATCCCACCAAACAAAACATGGTCAGGCCTAATACAGCAATACCCCAGTCCCTGGTACCAATTGCTGTCTTAGTTAGGGTCTCTATTGCTGTGAGGAGACACAATGACCACAGCAGCTGTTATAAGGGAAAACATTTAATTGGGGTGGCTTGCTTACAGTTTCAAAGGTTCAGTCCATTATCATCATGGCAGGGAGCATGGCAGCATGCAGGCAGACATGGTGCTGGTTACATCTTTCTCAGAGGGCAACAGGAAGTATACTGTCTGTCACACTGAGTGAAGCTTGAGCATAAGAGACCTCGAAGCCCACCCCCACAGTGATGCACTTCCTACTTCAGCAAGGTCACACCTCCAAGTAGTACCACTGCCTTTGGGATTAGGGGGACCAATTACATTCACACTGCCACAGTGAGGTTGGGTTTGTTTATTATTTCATTATGGAGGGACATGAAACTATCATTGAGCCATTTTCTTTAAAATTTGAGATAAGCTCTCACTATGCTGTTCTAGCTATCCTGGAATTCACAGAGAACTGTCTTCTGAGAGCTGGGATTAAAGGTGTACACCACCATACCCAGCCTGACCAGTTTATCTAATTTCCTCCTGGGGAGATACCATTGTTCAGCTCAGAAAGTTCCCTCTTTCCCAGGAATCTCAGCGACTATGGAAAGATCTGACCCCATTATCACTCATAGCTGGGACTTGGAGATGGTCCTCGAAGTAGCCTTGTTCTGTTTTACTACCAAGTGTTTAGTTTTGAGTTTCGTTTTGAATTTTCTCTTTGCAGTGCATACCAGCTGCCTGCCAAGTCCCCTGGGAAGAAAGCTGGATATAAATAATGAAGTAGGAAAAGGATTGGACATCAGGTTACTTGTGGCTTCTAAGAATGCCACAGCAGGCATAGACTTGGGTCTTTTTTGCCAGCATCAAGAGCAACAAGGAAGCCTTTGAATTAATGAGCTGATCTGTATCAAGAGACCCTCAACTCACACTACAGCAACTTCGAATATTTGCTTCTGGGCCAGCACATTTTGGATTGTAGCTATTATATACATAACCTGTCATGTTTGTGGTTTGGAATTCCCTTTGAGCTACCCTTAGATCACATTTTCTCTTGAAAATGACAAAAGGTATGTCCATATGGTATGTGGTATTTGAAGAAGTGCTGAGTGAAGTTTACAGGATATGATTAAATAGGGGCACTTGGTCTGGGGGAGTCTAAAAGAAGCAGACCTGGCTCCTGATCTGATTTGCAGGTTGGTGTGATGTTGTGAGTACTGAGACATGTCAAGAATGCAATGTGAAGTACAGTCACAGCCTGAAGTGCTGGGATGAGCAGCCCTTGCCGCTGGACACACACACACACACACACACACACACACACACACAAGCAAATCTTTGAAAAAATCCTTGCTATGAAGTCTAATGTGAGAGCTCCAGTAGGGGCTGTTGGACACTAAGGAAGGAACATTCTAGCCCTAGATGGTCCTCTGCCAAATGTTGCCTCCCAGGGAAAGGACTTTAGCCTGCTTTGGGTATAGGCTAATTTTCTAGTGCTCAGCACTGACTGTATAGGTGGTGAATGAAGGATGGATGGATGAATCAGTGGGCAGGGGTGATGGCAGATTCCATCAAAGGCCAAGAGGCCAAAGGGACAGAGCAGAGGAGGAAGGCCATGGTAGGAAAGGCTAGTGAAGTTCAGTAAAGATAGTTAGCCTGCAGGAGAATGGGCCAGACTTTTCAGATCTTGGGCCTGGTGCTCCAGGGGGTACAAAGAAACCCAGGAACACGTGCAATGAGAGGCGACAATAGACGGACGATCAGTGAAAAGGCCCCAAACAGTGATGTTCAAGGGGCCGTGGACATACCTGAAAGCTGGTGGGTACATCCTCAGGGTCTCTGCAATCACCATGTCCAGATATGGCAGGTCTTCCTGCAGGCTGCAGTACCCAGGGGCTGGCTGAGGCAGGGAGCAAAAGGAGGTTGTGTTAGGATTCTCAAGGCTCTTGGTAGTTTTCATGAGCTCTTGCTCCAACTTCAGCAAACATTTCTGTGACACTCTCAACCAGATGGCCTCTCAGTGGCTGCCTCCCCTGCTCATCACCCCCTTCCCCCTCCAGCATATTCTGCTTGCTCTGTTTCATTATCAAAGACAAGGAAGTGCAGCCTGGGACTTGGGGATCTCTGGGTGTAACATGGAGAGATCTGGTCTGGTGTGTCTACTTGACAGAAGGGAGAGTCACCTGGAAGATGAGCGTGGAGTGTAGAATCTTAACAGGGTAAACTGAGGGGAGAAGACTCATCTGCTGTGGGTGACGCAGGAGATTCTGGGCTGCGTAACTGGGAAAATGAAATGAGCTCTGGCATGCATGCATTCACTGCTCTCATAGGACTGTGACCCATGGCTTTAGGCTTGACTTCCGCACCGTGATGGGCTGTAACCTGAATCTGTGAGCTTAAATGAACCCTTCCCCCATAAGTCAGTATTGTATCACAGCCACAGGAAAAGCAACAAAGACCGACTTTGAGACTAGAGTGGCAATCACAGTGACCAGGAGCTGGTGGCGTGGCTAAGTACGCAAGCCCACGCACTTGTTAAATGCTCTTGTTTAATCCTCCCAGCAAGCCAAGGTGGCAGGTATTTCCTTGTCTTTTAAATGAGGAAGCTGAGGCTCAGGGTGGCTGTCACCTGCATAGAAATTGGTATGGCTATAAAGCTAAAAGACAGAAGTCGCAAAGAATAAAAGCTTGCAACGGTTAGCAAGGATGAACAGTTAACAAAACCCCCCAAAGCTATTATACACCAACAAGGAGAGACAGCTTAGGCGAAAAGCTGTCAGAGGGTATGAAAAGGCAAAACCCAAGAGGAGGAATAGAAGTCAGGATGAGAAAAGGCTGCGAAATAGTAATATTCTCACACATCAGATCAGAAGTTGGAAAAGACGGATTAAATTTTGGGAATGCAGTTGTCAGGTTTCCTAACATCTGGTTAGGAACAGGGACAGATCAGTGTGTGTCGTCAGCAGGTTGTGGGTACCCCATGGGTGGGACAGGGTCTGATCCTGGCACTCCCAGCCTGCCACTGTGCTTCTTGTTGGGGTGGGGGGGTTTGTTCTGTTTGGCAGGTGTTGCTGTTTGTCTCTGAAATACTCCCATAAGCTCATGCTTTGAATGCTTGTTTCTCCAGGTGGTGACATTATTTAGAGAGGTCAGGAGCCTTAAAGAGGCAGGACCTAGCAGCTTAAGTGGGTAACTGGAGGAGGACCTTGAAGGTCCTTATGGTGAGCAAAGCCGTTGTAGCTCCTGCCACACCACTGTGGCTTCACCACGGTGACAGACTAAACTCTCTGAAACAGTGAGTCAAAGTGACCCTTTCCTTTGCTAAATGTGGTTTCTGTCAGGGACCTTGTCATAGCAACAGGAAAAATAGCACAGCAGGTAACAGCCTCGCTGCCTTCAACAGCCATCCTAGCAGAATCCCTAACCTGGGGGAGGACTTTCTCACGCCCCCCCACCCCCTGCAGAGCAGCCAGAGGCAGCCCCATGACCAAGTTCATCCTGCNACCACTGTGGCTTCACCACGGTGACAGACTAAACTCTCTGAAACAGTGAGTCAAAGTGACCCTTTCCTTTGCTAAATGTGGTTTCTGTCAGGGACCTTGTCATAGCAACAGGAAAAATAGCACAGCAGGTAACAGCCTCGCTGCCTTCAACAGCCATCCTAGCAGAATCCCTAACCTGGGGGAGGACTTTCTCACGCCCCCCCACCCCCTGCAGAGCAGCCAGAGGCAGCCCCATGACCAAGTTCATCCTGCGGGTGTCACTCTACAGACCAGCTCCAGATGACTTCACTCGCCCTGCAGGAAAGAGGCTCACAACCAGGAGTGACACACGGCTAGGTGGGGCACAACTGGTCCCCTGGTGAGCATCCTGGGGCCACAGCAGTGTTACCTGGGAATTGGCTATAAATACAGAAAAGCCAGTGGTGGGAGAGGAGGCAGGGTCAGGGAACCTGGAGTTTTGAAGTCCATATTAAATAATACTGTAGCTTATCTATGATGCTTCAGCCACTAGATTCAACACAGCCGCTAGTGATGGCCCACCAAGAGTCAGGCTTCAGTACGGATATGGAGTGAATCTGTTTGTGAATGTGTTTAGAAGGCAAGGGAGATGTTTGCACTTTGTAATATAAAATGTCAACTGTTGTTTGGTTTTCTCAGCCCTTTCCCACCTCCGCTCGGGGAACTGTTCCTAGCTGAGGCTCTTACTTGGTTTCACACTTCCACCTCCATCCTAGGCCCTGTGGTGTGTCTGACTGTGCCCTGTGATTGTTATCTTGAGACTGCTAACAACTTCACTGCTATATTTATATTCTGGGGCTCTAACCCTGCCCCCTGGGCTTCCTCTCATGGCTGAGTTCTCAGTGTCTGTCTTGCCTCCAGGACACAGACACAGAGAGTGTGAACGGGGCTCATATATGTTACAGCATCTTGGGGTGACCATAGTGGCCGTCTTAGCTTCAAGCTGGAGGAGCATAAAGTATGTATGTGGCGGTCCTAGCCAAAAGCACGGCGACTCAAGACTCCAGGAAATAGCAGTCTGTCATGGGGACTCTGGGACAGGGAGACACCTTGACCAACTTCCCCAGCTATAGCACAAATAATAAAAACCCAGAGGCAGATATTGGGGTTCAATCTGAAGGTCAGAAAAGCAAAGCAGCCATCCATTGGCTCTTACCCATATTTCTGATTGAAAATGGGTGATCCTGCCTCCAGGAATCCCCAGGTGGAGACTGATGAGAGACCCATCTCATCCCATTTTATAATCCTCTCTAGTGATGGCATTAAAGGTGTGCACCATCACTGCCCAGCCTGTATGGCTGACTAGTGTGGCTGCTTTGCACTGATCTTCAGGTAAGCTTTATTTCCTAAAACACGAATAATATGCCCCTATATTTGACTCTCATCCTTCCCCACCTCTCATTCAGGCTTGGGACTTGGGTTCAGGATACTGTGAAGATCTGGCCTCCCTCAGCACAGCCTAGATCTGGGGAGCTTGGGGGTTCTGGGAACAACTTCTCTTCTGCTTTCCATCTTCAAGGGTTCACTTTGTATTTATGTCCTCCGGCCATTGAGTTCGCAAAACATGAACTGTGCATTTCAGTGGTTCTGATGCGACTTCAGTAACTGACTTTGCATGATGTGAAGATGGGTGAAAAAATTCAAGTAAATAATTGGAAGTTTAGATTTCTTTCTTTACTAAGGCTAACACTGAGTAGAAATGAAACAGCATCCTGACAAACCCACCAAGAGAATGTGGAGAGAAGGGAGAGGCGCTACACCTGCCTGGTCGGCACTTCCTCCTGCCTTTTGAGTAGAGCCCAGTGTTTGCATTTTGCTTTGAGACTCACCGATTGTATAACTGGCTCTGCAAGATTTGGTTAGCTGCTTCAAAGGGACCAGTATATATGGACTGGTGTAAAGAAAAAGGAGCTAGAGGTTGAGGGAGGGTAAATCATGGGCTGTTGGTGGCCACCTTCTGCCTCATGGATTAGTGAGTGCAAAGCACCAGCTGGGTTTTGTTTGTTTGTTTATTTATTTATTTATTTGAGACAGGATTTCTTTGTGAAGGTTTGGATCCTGTCCTGGCACTTGCTCTGTAGACCAGGCTGGCCTGAAACTCACAGAAATCCACCTGCCTCTGCCTCCTGAGTGCTGGGATTTTAAAGGAGTACACCACCACTGCCACCACCACCACCCAGCACCAGTTGGTTCTAAGTAAGAAACCAATTACACATAAAGAGAGAAACAGGGGGCAAAGGACAGAGATCACTTCCTGGTGCCTCATAGAATTCCAGTTCCCACTGCCATCTGCTCCAGACAAGTTCTCACCTCTGGACAAAGTCATTGGTGTTTTGAATCCTGCTATCTGCAACCACAGGCGTTCTAACAAATGTAAAAATGTGGAAGGAAAGTAGAAAGGAAGGGAGGGAGGGACATGGTGACTATACCACAGTCTGGAACTGTGTGCATGTGCGCGCATGTGTGTGTGTGTGTGTGTGTGTGTGTGTGAGCGTGTTATTTAGGAGCTGTGTCCCTGATGGGTATGTGGTGCTGGTAAACTTGTGTGGATTATAAACTCTCAGGGCCTGTCAAACAAGGAGAAGATCACTAGGCAGGCTAAGTGGCTTCATTCTAAAGCCAACCCCTTCATTTGTTCTTCTCTGCATGGGCTTTCCACTGCCCCTAAACTATGACTCAAGTATGCCTGTGAACATCACCTCGGTCCAATGTTCTCGGTCTATGTGGGCACTTGGGCCCACTCTCTAGGGATGTGATGGCCCATGGTGGGGTTTTCCAGAGCTTTCCTGGAACCTCAGGTGCCCATCACCCAGGAAGAATAGGCCAACGAGGTGAAGAGAAACATACCCTTCATCTAAGTTAAATCCAGGCCAGGCAGCAAAATTGCAAGCTCTCACAGAGCAGTGGACTCATCCCTATTTGTTCCTGGCATCTCAAGGACACGAAGGTCCTGAGCTGAGCCTGCCAGCAGAGGGCAGCAAGCGTATGGTGAATGGGGGACTCCCTGGTTCCTGAAAGGAACCTCAGAAATCATTGCGACTGATTTCTTCATGATAGAGAGGAGAGAAAAGAGCCGAGACCCAAAGAGAAAGCCTGTCACCGGACCGGGAGTTGCTGAGGGGTGTTCTGAGCACTCCTGCAGCCAACATTCCTGAACACCTCAGATGCTGCTGGGCTTGATGCCAGAGACCCAGAGAGACAAGGGCTTGTCCTTTGGGGAACCATACATCTAACAAATCACAAAACTGAATGTCGCTGATATTGTAGAATAGGCTTGGGAGGGACAGAGAGCCCATTCGGCTTGGGAAACCACCCGTTTCTTCACGCAGGCTGTAAGCACAAGGGGCACATGACCCCACAGCTGCCCATCACCTTCCTCGAGCTCTCAGTCAGCTAGGGTCTAAGCGAGGGGAAGAGGGCGGGATGGGAGAATGGAAGAGGTGCACACATACCTGACAGCTGCCAGGAGGGAGCCACGCTCGCACTGACCTTCATGAAGTCAGGTATGTGAATGGGACTTCTCACTAATACGAAACAAATACGGCTCAATCGGGAGACTCTGAGCCCAATGGAATAGTTGTCATTTTGAAAGAATTGTGGTTTGTTTTGCTTTTAGTGTCATGATAACATTGTGATCGAGTTTTAGAAATACACTGACCATGTTAGAAAAATACACGAAAATGTTTGCAGATGACATGAGGAGGGAGTATGGGGCTTAAAAACATCTTGCAAGTGGAGAAAAGTTAGGTAAATAGTGACTCCAGAATGGCCCACGAGATAGTACTTGTTGAAGTGGGTGACTGGCTCATAGGTGTCCCTTAAATAACCTTGTAATTTACAGACATTGTTCTTTCTCTCTTTTTCCCTCTGAGGCAGGGTTTCTTTGTGTAACCTTGGCTTTCCTGGAACTAGCTCAAACTCAAAAAATCCTCTGCCTCCCCAGTTCTGGGATTAAAAGCACGGACAACCACTGCCTAGCAGTTCATTTTTACATTGTATGTATGGGTGTTTAGCCTGCATATATGTCTGTGCCCTGTGTGTGTTCAGTGTCCACAGAAGCCAGAGAGGGTTTTGGATGCTCTTGAACTGGCGTTACAGACAGTTGTTAGCCAACATGTAGATACTAGGAACAGAGCCCAGGTCCTCTGGATAGGCAACTATTGAACCATCTCTCCAGCCCCTAGCCTTCTAATTTCTATCTAGTGAAGTCTTACAAAATAAAAAGTTAAAATACCAAATAAAAATGTAAGCCCTGCAGCAGTGAGTGGGACTGACTGCAGAAACTTTTGAGGTGGGTGCAAAGAATTAAGTGGTTCTGGCAGGCTTGACAAGTGGAGGTCATAAACCCTGGGTTGAACCCTGGGTGGATGACAGTGTGCCGTGCACAGAATGGAGAAAGGAGTCCCATCTGGGTGACCATTTGTTCCAAGAGAAGATGCCAAAGAGTAGCAGGTAACTGCTGGGTGAGAGGGTGTGGCACATGGCGGGCCTTCTAGATGTGGGTTTTCTTGGGCATTTAGAAACACACAAAGTGGTGTGTGCTGTTGCAGTTGTTGATGTTGTTTGACAAAAGGGAAGGTTGAGAAACTTGGTGAAGGAAGTATCGGTCCATGAGGCGCTGCGATGGTGCTCTGTCTGTCTGTCCGTGAGGTGCTGCGGTGGCGCTCTGTCTTTCTGTGAGGCGCTGCGGTGGTACTCTGTCTGTCTGTCTGTCCATGAGGTGCTGCGGTGGCACTCTGTCTTTCTGTGAGGTGCTGCGGTGGTGCTCTGTCTGTCTGTCTGTCCATGNGAGCAACAGCCAGCACTGAGCTCTAGCTGGCCCATCTAAGGCTGCTGGCCCAGTTTCTAACATTTGCTTATTGTCTGTAGGAAGAGGGCAGCAGGAGAATTGAGGTAGTAGGGTGTGGTCTGCTTGGCTTGGAGGGCCGGGAAAACTGAGGGCTGAGCAGAACAGAATATTCTCTTACTTCAAGCCAGGTGACATGCATGTCAACTTCTCCTTTTCCTAAAGATAACATTATGAAGTCACCTGGGTTCCATGACCTCCAGACATAGAAATGGAATTGTAAGGAACCCGAAACCCACCTCTCTCCCTTGAAGTAGCCCCGTCTGTCCTGCTGTCCCTGGCCATTCCTTCTGGATGTATTCCACTGTATTCCACAAGTGTAGGGCACAGGTTTGAGTGGATCACACAGAAGCTACGGCCTTGGCCCAGTTGTCAGGGCACCATCAACAGGTCACCTTGGATGTCCACCCCAACTCACAGGAAGGGCAAATGGATGATGAAAATGGCAGTTTCTGGAAATAGCAACAAACTGTTGACACTTCTATTGGGATACACCCACTGGCAAGTCTCCCGAGGAGACATCTGTCCTCCGTAAGGAGTGTTAGTAAAAAAGCGATTCCCAGGGCTGACCAAACTCATTTCAGCTGAGATTTGCTTCATAAAATGAATTTCTGTGCTCTTAGAAAGGAGAAAATGAAATATCAGGAAAAATGGAAATGAAAAATGTGCGTGGGACCTGCCCTGTGTTTACATTCTCACGTCAGGCTCCCTTGACTTCCAAGGAGCTTCATTTACGTTTGATCTTTACAAGGCAGGAAATTCTACTTTTATTTCTTAGATTTTTGACCTCTTAGCCTTTTTTTACATTTATTTTATGTGTATGTTTTGCCTGTATGTATATATGTGCATCATGTGTGTGCCTGCTCCCCTACAAGTACAGAAAATGGTGTTAGATCCCCCGGAACTGGAGTCACAGATGGTTGTGAACCGCCATGTGTGTGCTGGGACTTGAACCCAGGTCCTCTACAAGAGGTTCTCTGCAAGCGCTGTTAACTGCTGAGCCATTTGGTAGCTCCCTATATTAAACATTATTAAACACTGGTTTTGTTTTAATTTGTTTCCCTTTATTTATTTATTTTTTTTTTGAGATAGGGGCTCTTACTTTGGAGCCCTAGGTGGCCAAGAATTTGGGATCCTCCTGCCTCAGTTTCCCAAGTGCTGGGTGTATAACATCACCAGGCTATTGATACAACTTTTAAGTGGGAAATAGTGTTTCCCTTTCATAGTAGCCCTGTGTTTCTACATTTAGATTGTGTGTGTTTGTGTGTGTGTGTATCATGTTCTTTGAAAGCTAGACACACACTTACAGGCCTGCACAAATCCACACACTGGGTGTGTACACACGTGTGACTGACCTGGAGTGTAAATGAAAATAAGGACATACAAGGGCATTGGTTTGCAAAGATTTTCTTCTGGAGATTCAGAGACCTACTAGAAAAAGGAACATTTTCTTGTTTTGTCAGAGGAACTAGAAGTGGCCGGCTCCCTGCTGTCCCTCTGCAGCAGCAGCTTCCCACGGCATGAATGGGGCTCCCTCACTCCCACCCCGGTGCTGCTTCTGTGTTGTACAAACAGGGCCTAGCAACGTTGCCTTTCTCTTTAGAAGCAGAGAATTAGAGATCTTTTAAGTGGAGAGACAGTTGTGGGGACACACAGATACAACAGACACAGGTAAAAGAAAGGGCTCCATGCACCTGGCTTCTCCAGGGAGCTCAGAACATAGGATGGAACTGATTTGTGGGAAATGTGATGATCTTAGTGTTGCTTTTTTGACTAAAAACTGGGGAGCAAAGTCTTCCTTGAGGCATATAGCCCAGGGTCTCACTGCCTGTCCTGGGGTCTCACTATGTCACTGGCTTCCTCACAAGTCAGCTCTCTAACTTCTTCCAATATTGAGGGTGAGGGTTCTTTTCTGAGATTTCACAGGAGCTCAGTGGGTTTTGTGAGCTGTTTCAGATTCTGAATGAGAAGCCACAAGGGCCTTTGTGTGTGTGTGTGTGTGTGTGTGTACCCACATGCTTGCACGCGCAGGGACACACAGTGTGTGTGTGTGTGTGTGTGTGTGTGATGAGCAATCTTCTCTCAAGTTTCCTGGCTTACGTAGCAATGCTCCGAAAGTACTGCATGCTAGTTTTAGAGAATTTGGCAAGTTAGAGGCAGAAATACATTCATAGCTTAGAGGAAGCCACGAGGAGCGTGTGCATGGCATCTATTTATATCCACATTAAAAGAAAAGAGCCAGGATTCATCTCACACAAACAAAGGGATTATTTTTCAGGTGTGCCAGGCTCAGAGGCCCATGCCATTAAGGGATTAGGTGAGGGAACAAATGAAAGAAGATAACACACACTTATGCACACACACACACACACACACACACCCATCTGCCCTCACCACACACTTATGCACACCCCCACCACACACTTATGCATACACCTGTCCACCCACATACACTTATGCACACACACATCTACCCTCACCACACACTTATGTACACCCCACCCCATCCATCCCACTCCACCCTTATGCACACACACACCCGTCCACCCCACCACACACTTATGCACACACATATGCACACACCTGTCCACCCCCACACACCTATGCACACACACACCTGTCCACCCCCTCCACATACTATGCGCACACACACACACCCGTCCACTCCACCACACACTTATGTACACACACATCTACCCCCACCACACACTTATGCACACACACACCCATCCACCCCACCACACACTTATGCACACACACATTCACCCCCACTACACACTTATGCGCACACACACACATTCACCCACACTACCACTTATGCACACATACATCACCACACACTTATGTACACACACACAAAAGCACACAAACTCGTTTACCCCACCACACATTTATGCACACACACAGTCCATCCCCACCATACACTTATGTGCACGTGCCCACACATACACACCTGTCCACTCCACCACCCACTTATGCGCACTCACATGCACACACACAACCCACCACACATGTATGCGCACTCACACACACACCACCACACACTTATGCACACACACACATGTGTGCATGAGTGTACACCCTCCACATTAGTCCTCTCCACCTAAGACCCCAGGGTGAATGGCGTCGTCTGTGCCACCCTCTGCTGGATCCTGCCCGTAGAGAAGACTTGCAGGCTTTCATCTTGTGCCATTCCGATCTGCTCATCAGAGTCCACATCTTTATACCTGTCAGTCCCCACAACTACCCTGAGAGGCAGGGCAACTTTTGTTGTCTATCTTGTAATGGATTGCCCCCCTTCCCTCACAGAGTCCCAGAGGTTAAGAATCCAGTTCCGGGTCGCACGTCTAGTAAAAGGTAGACGTGGAACCAAGCCCAGGTCTTCAGATGTCACACCTTTTCTATCTTCCCTGCTTGCTACACAGCCCTGTCTTCTTCCCCACTTCCCTTCTCCTTCTCTTCCTTCCTTCCCTCTTGTACATTGTATGGAAAAATAGCATCCTACAGAAAACATAGCTCACACAGATGTGTAGAGCTCAGTGAACTTTTACTGGTGTTAAGAGTTTCCAGACCAAGACAGAACGTTCCAGAACTCTGTAGTGACTGTGCCCATTGCTGTCACAGCTGCTTCAGAAGAACCTGACGTGTGAACAGAGGTGGCTTTGCCTTTCCTTTTGTGTGTTTGCCAGTGAGCTAGCCTGTAAGCAGGCTCCACATCTGCTGTCCTTTGCTCGGGTGTCGTCTGAGGTCCATCACGAGTGTGTTGCAGTTGTGATGCTTCCTCTTCTTGCTGTTTCTCTTTCCTTTGTGCCTGGGGTGGTACCCAGGGCAATGCACATCCTGGTCCGAGGTGCCACTATTAAGTGCACTCTCACGTGTGACGACTTTACCACGGACGTGTAGCCATGTGTCCATCCTTTCCACTGTGTGCGGACATTCGAGTGGTTCCCAGCTTGGGGGCCATCATGAACAAAGCTGCCGTGAACGTTCTTGCTGATGGTTTTGGGTGAGCTTGTACACAGGTTTCTGGGGAATGCATCTAGGAATAGACTCGAGGGTCCTACAGGATGGGTGGGCTCAGCTGTAGTGCATATTTCAGACAGCTTTACAGATCGTTTGTGTTGCCTGAAATTTTGGGGACGAATCAATCAAAAAGCAGCAAGTTGACATCTTAGTTTTCTCTCTTTACTCCAACTGCAGATTTTCCCCCATGTCTTTCCTTTATCTGTCTCTATAAGACTTCAGATCGTTAAAATTGATAGGGTCCTTTCCCAACTGGGACAAACTTGAGTGCTATTTTGGGAGTTGGATTATTCAGATAGCGTGAGGGGGGGGTGTAGGGTAAGGACGGGAACAAATAAGACATGTCTAATTGCATAATTTAAAAAATCGTCCCAATTATCAGACGCAAGCACTCATGAGCAAAAATGTATTCTGGCGTCAAGCAAATTTACGTTTTTGAATTAGCTGCTGTTTTTATAATATTTAGCATTCTGTTCTCTCCATTAGCATGAATCATTCACAGTTGATTGTATTTGATGCTTAGAGAAATAAGCCCTTTCGTAAACGCTAGTTAAATCACCCAGCCTGCTCTCACTGTGTGGAGGAAAAGTGGACTGCATTTGATTTGCAGGGAAAATGCATTTATTCACTCATTCCACAGACGGGCATTGCTTAGTAGCTTGTGGGAGGTGGGGAGGGTAGAAAAGGGGAGATAAGATGAGATCCCGGAGCATATGGAATTCATTGTGTATCAGGGAAGCCATTCATTTGTTCATTCAAGGATTTATTGTTATGGTGGGGCCGCTGAGGGCTTTTGAAGAGTGGAGGTAACACAGTGAAAATGGTATTTTTGTGATCTGACAATGACAGGAAGAATAGATGGAGCAGGAGGAACTGGGGAACCAGGCGGGGGCCGGGGGCATTGCGGAAGCAATGCCCTCCACGCACAGCCTGAGAATGTAAGCTCTGTGCCTCCATCTTGGCACTCCCTGCTGGTACTAGGATGGGGTGGGGTCATCCCAAGACATTTAAATTCAATTGGCTTGGAATGGCTACAGGGATTGGTGTTGTTTCCCAAGCTCCCTGAGGGATTATCATATGTAGCCTGGCTATCACAATCACTGTTATAAAGGAAGATTAGAGGGGAGGGAAGGGGAGGCTTGGGATATAAGGATCTAAGGGTAAGGAAGATTAAAGTCAGTCCCCAGCTTTACTGCTAGCGAATGAGAAAAAGATGGAAACAGGATCCATCCGCCATGTGGGATAGGAGCTTGGTATCTGAAGATCTGTGTTGGAGCCCCCCACCCCCACCCCAACAGCAACTTGTGCCTAGAAGTGGGCCAATGGAGCACAGTCATACAGAAATGACCGTGCCCTCGGGGATTAAGGGACTGAAACGTCACTTCTGCACAGGTGGCTGAGTCACTGGAATGTGAGGGACTCTGGGCAACAGCTCCCAGTGCTGTAATTTAGCTCTGAAGCGGCTCCCACTGTCCATGTGTTAAAGGCTCACGTGGGAAGCACCACCCTGTGCTTTCAGGAAGTGGGGGACATATAAGAGTTAGGGCTTGGGGGAGGAGGTCATCTGGTCATTGGAGGGGTTGACCTTGAGTGGGACCCGCAGCCCATTCCTCTTCTGTTAAGTTAGCATCTCAGTCATGAGGTGAAGGCTTCTCTCTACCACAGAGCTTCTGGGCTTCTGCCTACTCTGGGCAGCGAAGACCTACAGCCAAGATGGAAGCCTTCAAAACTATGAGCCCACAATGCTCTTCCCTTTCTAGTTGATCGTCTCGGGTATTTGCTATAGTGACAGAAAGCTGACTGGTACTTGGGTCACCCCCGCCCCCATCAAGGGTCCAGGGGTTCAGGACTAGGGAAGATTAATGCATTGACAGCTTGGGGAGGGGAGGGGTCAGAACAGACACCCCTGGGACAAAGATAGAGAGGAGAGACAGGGGCAGTGTGAAACCCACACAGCATGTGTCCTGTGTCCTGGAAGGACTAGGGACAGGTCAAGCACAGGGGACAAACAAAAGTATGTCATATGCCGTAGGTAACCTATGTGACAGAAAAATGCTATGTGGGTCCCTGAGCATTATAAAGGTCACTATAGGATATTGTTAGATGTCCCCTCATCGGTGGGTGGGTGACGTGGGTGACCTCAAGGTCTGACGTATTAGGGCCACACCTCATCTGCTCAAAGACAGCTTTGGGATCCCAGCACATTTCAGAACAAGTAAATGCCATGGGAAGGCAGAGTGGGCCACGATCTACCCCCTGCCCACCCCCACTTCCTGTGTACTTTTTGTTGATAATCTTCCCCGAGAGTCAGAGTTCAGGTCACTCCTTGTTTGGAGAAATGATAAACAAAGATAAGAGCTCTAAGCACTGGAATTTATTTTTTTATCCACTTGGACTAAAAGCCAGTGCCTGTTAAATTTAGACAGCCGGTTCCAGACCCCTCCCGCCCTCCTGCTTCCTGCCCCCTCTCTGCCACCATGCCTACAGCATGGTCTCTGCTGGTTGTGGAAATATGTAATGTATCCACAGGGCTTGGGCCTGAGTCAGCCTGTCTGGATGTTTATCAGAATGTATCACTGGAGGGCCTGGGAGACAAGAGCCACTTCCTCTGGTCTCCAGCTCAGTTCGCCAGTGCAGCAGCAGCAGCCAAAGGCTGCCCAAATATTTACCCAAACATTCTCCCAGGCAGAGCTCCTGGGCTTCTGTCTCACACTATCGTAGGTGGGCTGCGCCCCAGAGGATGGGGATGACACAGCATTTCAGCAGACCATCTAGGTTTACATAGTCACCTTTCACCTGCCTGGAATCTATCATTGAATGGCTCCTTTTTTTTTTCTTCTCCCTTTTTTCTTTCTACGTGGCATAAATCCCTTTGCAATCAACTCTAAGATCCAGAGAAATCCTTTTGTTGACCCGGAGTTCCGTTGTTTTGATTATTGCGTCAAATAAATGCACCATTGTCTGGGTTCAGAATTTTCTGAAAAAAGATCTCCACTGTGATGTGATTTATTGGAGCAGGATCCCGCCTCCATTCCCCAACAACACACACACTCATCTTCAAATCCCTATTGACTGCACAGGATGTAAGTAGGGAGGGCCACGCCCAAGCTGGAAAAAATCCCCTCCCCCATAAAAACAATCCTCCTTTGTCCAAGAATGATATCTAGAGGCCTAAATTGTGTCTGGGAGCAATTGTTGAAAATTTAAGAGTATTTTATTAATTTATTTTGATTTTATGTGTCTGGGTGTTGGCCTGCCTGCTCATCTGTGCACCGCTTGCATGCAGTACCTGTGGAGGCCAGCAGAGGGCAGGAGATTCCCCTGGGACTGGAGTTACATGCCACCATGTGTACTGAGAATTAAAACCTGGTCCTCTACCAAAGCAATCAGCGGTCTTAACTGTTGCACCATCTGTCCAGCCCCTAGAGGTGTTTTTGTGCGCCAGCTTAGGAGAAAAGAGAGTTGGATGTCAGTGTTTTTGCTGACACTGGATATCAGTCATGGGACACTTCAAAGAAAAAAAAATGAAAGAGGAGATACCCAGGTTCAAGAAATGTAACCCTGCACGAGGAACCATAGGCCAGAGAGGTGAAGTAGCTTGCCCAAAGTACTCAACAAACGAGGGGCAGAGGCAGCTTCAGACTACAGGCCAATAGACCATGGTTCAACAGTATGCTTTCTGCTGATGGTGCTAGAGATGGATGCATTAAACAACAAAAACCAGGAGAAGAAAATCCAGAGCCACACCACTATTTTAGAATACTGGTTAAAGATGTGTTACATTTGGGCTGGACAGACGGCTCAGAGTTTAAGAGCATTGCCTGCTCTTCCAAAGGTCCTGAGTTCAATTCC
>LOEQ01004197.1:164372-177646 GCA_001685075.1 Bramus lutescens | reverse complement strand
AAAAAAATCAGTAGCCCTCCTATACACAAAGGATAGAGAGGCAGAGAGGGAATTGAAAGAAACTTCACCTTTTATGATAGCCACAAATAGCATAAAGTATCTTGGGATAACTGTAATCAAGGAAGTGAAAGATCTTATTTGACAAAAACTTTAAGGCATTGATGAAAGGAATAGAAGAGGACAACAGAAAATGAAAAGACACCCCAACATCCCATGCACTTGGATGGGTAGGATCAACATAGTAAAAAATGGAATTTCTACCAAAGGCAATCTATAAATTCATTGCAATCCTGATTAAAATCCCCCCAAATTCTTCAAAGACATTGAGAGAACAATAATCAACTTTATATGGAAAAACAAAAAACCCAGGATAGCCAAAACAATCTTATACAATAAAGGATCTTCTGGAGGCATTACTATCCCTGACTTCAAACTCTTTTACAGAGGTACAGTAATGAAAACAGCTTGGTATTGGCATAAAAACAGCAAAGTCAACCAATGGAAACAAATAGAATACCAGGGTATTATCCCAGAAATCTGTAAACACCGGATTTTTGATAAAGGAGTTAAAAGTATACAATGGAAGAAAGAAAACATCTTCAATAATTGGTGCTGGCAGAACTGGATGTCAACATATAGAAGACTGAAAATAGATCCATATCTATCACCATGCACAAAACTCAAGTCCAAATGGATTGAAGACCTCAATATTAATCTGAACACACTGAGCCTGATAGAAGAGAAAGTGGGAAGTAGTCTACAACACATGGGCACAGGAGACGGCTTCCTACATAGAACCCCAGTAGCACAAACAATAAGGGCAACATTGAATAAATGGGACCTCNAGCCTGATAGAAGAGAAAGTGGGAAGTAGTCTACAACACATGGGCACAGGAGACGGCTTCCTACATAGAACCCCAGTAGCACAAACAATAAGGGCAACATTGAATAAATGGGACCTCCTAAAACTTAGAAGCTTTTTTAAAGCAAAGGACACTGTCATTAAGAAAAAAAGGCAACTACTGATTGGAAGAAGATCTTCACCAACCCCACATCAGAAAAAGGTCTGATCTCCAAAATATATGAAGAATTCAAGAAACTAGACTTTAAAATGCTAATTAACCCAATAAAAAATTGGGGCTCTGATCTGAACAGAAAATTCTCAACTGAAGATGTTCAATTGGCCAAAAGACACTTAAGGTTATGCTCAATCTCCTTAGAAAACAGGGAAATGCAGATCAAAACAACTTTGAGATACCATCTTACACTTGTCAGAATGGCTAAAATCAAAACACCAATGATAGCCTTTGCCAGAGAGGTTGTGGAGTAAGGGGAACACTCATCCATTGCTGGTTGGAATGCAAACTTGTGCAACCACTTTGAAAATCAGTGTGGTGGTTTCTCAGCAAATTCGGGATCAACCTACCCCTGGATCCAGCAATACCACTCCTGGGAATATACCCGAGACACACCTTATCATACTACAAAAGCATTTGTTCAACTATGTTCATAGCAGTATTATTTGNATTCGGGATCAACCTACCCCTGGATCCAGCAATACCACTCCTGGGAATATACCCGAGACACACCTTATCATACTACAAAAGCATTTGTTCAACTATGTTCATAGCAGTATTATTTGCAATAGCCAGAACCTGGAAACAACCTAGATGCCCCTCAATCTACGAATGGATAAAGCAATTGTGCAATATATACACATTAGGGTACTACTCAGTGTGTAAAAAACAATGACATTTTGAATTTTGCATATAAATGGATGGAAATAGAAAACACTATCCTAAGTGAGGTAACCCAGAACCAAAAACGATGAATATGGTATGTACTTCCTCATGAGTGCATTCTAGCCATGAATAAAGGACATTGAGCCTGTTATTCGTGATCCTAGAGAAGCTAAATAGGATGGTGAACCCAAAGAAAACATGTAGTTATCTTTCTAGATACTGGAAGAAGCCAAGTTTGCCAGGAAAAAATGGGGCACTTGGGGGTGGGGTGGGAGTAATGGTAGATAGGGAGACAGAACTGAGAAGGGGAGGATGGGGAGAGTTTGGGGTGGTTGGGATGGAGGAAGGGTGGTTATGGGAGCAGCGAAGCAGATATCTTAATTAAGGGAGCCATTTTACCATTGGCAAGAGACTTGACTCTAGAAGGGATCTCAGGTGTCCAAGGAGATGGCCCCAGATTGTTCCTTGAACACCTGAGCAGAGGGCGCCTCAAATGGCCCCAACCTATTGCCACACTGATCAATATATTGTATACCACCATAGAACCTTCAGCTGGCGGTGTATGGAGATAGAGACAGAGACCCACTTTGGCATGCTAGACTGAGCTCCCAATGTCCAAATGAGGAGCAGTAGGAGGGATAACATGAATAAGGAAGTCAGGACTGTGAGGAGTATGCCCACCCACTGAGATGATGGGGCTGATCTAATGGGAGCTCACCAAGGCCAGCTGGACTGGGACTGATGGAGCATATGATCAAACGGGACTCTCTGAAGGTGGCTGACAAGGAGAGCTGAATGAAATGCCAGGACAATGGAACTGGCTTTTGATTCTACTGCATGTACTGGCTGTGTGGGATCCTAGTCTGTTTGGATGGTCACTTTCCTAGTCCAGGAAGGAGGGGCGAGGTCCTTGTACTTCCCATAGGGCAGGGAACTCTGACTGCTCTTCGACTGGAGAGGGAAGGGGAGGGGGAATGTGGGGAGGGGGAGGAAAATGGGAAGAGGGGAGGAGGTGGAAATTTTTAATATTTAAATAAATTATATAAAAAGAACCTATCAATTAAATCACTGCTTGACTCATTAGCATTAGCTTCTTATTGTCTAACTCATATTAACTTAACCGATTTCTATTGATGTGTATATCACCACGTGGCTGTGGCTTACCTGGTAAAGTTTCCAGTGTCTCTCTCCTGTGGCTTCATGGCTTCTCTCTGACTCTCCTCTCTCTCTCCCAGCATACAGCCTAGGTATTTCTGTCTAGGTCTATTCTGCCCTTTCCATAAGCTCAAAGCAGTTCTTTATTTATTAACCAACAAAAGCAACACATAGACAGAAGTACCCCCCACACCGATGCTATAATGTTGCAAATACTGTTCTTTGAGCATTATATATTTCAAATAACTTTTACATGAATATTAATTTTTGTATTGCACATATCATCTATAATACCATTTTGTTCTAATCTTTTATCTATGTACTTTATAGACTGACCTTGTCAAGTGCCTCCTTCTCTTAGAATTTAAGAAATGTGCTGGTCATACAAGAGTCCACACGTAGAACTGATTTATTGACATATTTTCAAATAAGCTTCAATTGTGTCTGTATCTACTTTGTTCAAAAAGCCTGTGCTTTATGCATTACTATGGTTTAAGTCTTTACAGGTATTGATTTATCATTATAGACTAAGGAAGTGGTATGTTTTCTAGGTATTTAATTATGTGAGATTATTACAATTTTATAGTTACAGAAGAGTTTATTCTGGGGCTAGTCAAATGGGCCCAGCTTTTAACAGTATACCTTTGTAGTTCTGTGAGTTCATGTGAATAATATAAACTATTTTTAAGTTTTTATTTCTCAGTTGCAATTGTACATAGCTTATCTCTTTTAAAACATCTCTGAAATAATTGCGAATAATATTATTTTCTCTCTTTTTATATTCATCTTTTTAATTTTAGAAATATTAATTTATTCATTTCTTTTCATAGGTGTGTAGTTTGCCTATATGTATGTATGTGTACCAGGTACATTGTAGGTGCTCAAGGAAGTTAGAAGGGAACTTCAGATCACTTTGCACTGCAGTTATAAACACATGTCCATCACCATATGGGAATAGGAATGAAGGCAAATCCTCTGTAACAGCAGTCAATCTAAGCGTTGAGCCATATCTACAACCAGAGATCTTATTTTCTGTTTTTTTTTCTAGCAGTACAAGTGAGATTATATTTCATTCAAAGTTCTAAATGTATTATATTTATAATATATGCACATAGGTGTATATATAAATTTCCTTTTTACCTAAAAAAATATTTGTGATGAGAGACTAACCTTCTAAAGTGTGCTGATTCTTCAGATTTGATTTTCTTGAAGACAGATTCTTTTCTCATATAATATATACTGATTACAGTTGCCTCACCTTTCCAATTCCTACCCTCCTCCCCAATCCAGAATCACTCCCCCTTTGTCTCTCATTAGAAAAGAACAGGCTTTTAAGAGATAACAACATAAGTAAGAAAATAAAGTAAAATAAGATAAAACTAAAAACATCACACTGAAGTTGGACTAGGCAAGCCAAGAGAAACAAAAGAGCTCAAGAGAAGGTACAAGAATTTGAGACTTTCATATTCACGCACTCAGGAGTCCCATAAAATACTAAAGTGAAAATTATAATATATATGTAGAGGAGCTATGCGGACCCTTGCCAGCCCTGCACTTGCTGCTTCAATTTCAGTTTATTTAGAAAAACTTGTTCTCCCTGTGTCCTCAATCACCTAATCACCTCTGGCTCTTACATTCTCTCTGTATTTTCTCCTCATTATCCTTGGAGCTCTGAGAGGAGGAAATTGACGAAGACATCCCATTTAGAGTTGAATGTTCCAAGGTCTCTCTTTTCCTGCATAGTGTTTAGCTGTGGGTCTCTGTATTTGTTCCCATCTTCAGCATGACAGAATAAACCTATTGATCAAAAGGGATTTATAAGCTCTATAACAGAATTTTGCACGTTGAAAATACTTGTGAAAGGATGCAGAACTTGATTGACCTACATGGAAGACACAGGCTTCTGTGTGTGGTCATGAGTAAGTTTGATGTCACATCATGAAATCCTGTTTTGTGGTATTTCCTGGCAGGATGTATACAAGTATCTTTTAACTACAGACTGAACACACTGGTAACATACCAAATAAACAATGCTAAGAAGCAAGCAGTTTATTAATTTTACTTAAAGAAGTTAGTAAAACTAAAGAACAAGGCTTAACTTAAAAAGCTGACTACAACCAGAATGAAAACCACAAAAGCTGTATCTCTGGAGTTTCCTGTTCCACTTGTAGGCAGCTCCACCAAAGAATGTCCTCTTCAACATTATCTATTTGTTGCTCATATGTACTAGGTGAAAAGACTCATGGGTTTGAGTATTTTTGTGAATTTCCTTAGTTTTATTTCAACATTATAGATCTTAATACATTTGGAAGGAACAGAGACAACAGTGTTGTTAAAAATCGCTAAGAACATAGACATCTGTCTGAAGATGCTAATGTACATATTCATTCCCACCTTGGATGTACAGTATATATTACTATCCAGTTTTATCTTGTCAACACTGAAAACTATATTTCCACTTTCTCTTTTCTCTCAAGTCATCGCTGGTGTCATTAGAAGTCATTTTCTCTAGAAACATGAGTCTGTCTATATCCTGGTGTGTGTTTTGTATGGTTTCCTAGGCTGAAAGCTTGGTATCCATTGTGCCAGTGCGAAGGCTAGAAGAAACTGTGGCTGAGCCTAGCTGGGATAGGCAGTAACAATCACTGGAACTGCTGCCCTTAGAAGAATACCAGGTAGTTATTATAAACTCTTAAAATTCATGAGAACAAGTTGTTATAAAAAAATTCCCTTCTCAATCTCTAGTTATCTGTCTTACCATTTGCTTCCTTTCTCTATGATGCTATTAAGGAGTTAAAATGAATAAATTTGTCTGATCTTAGACTTTAAATTCTGGCACTGTGTACTAACAAACCACTTCATCATACAATACCTAACTTTAGGCATTTCATTATAGTAAAGAAAACAATATAACCAGAAATGGTATTTTAGATGATCAACATTTTTTTAACTTGCAATGTTTGATGACTTTTTTTTCAACAGTTTCTCCTCTGGAAAATGGTGATTTCATTTCAGTTTATCTTTTTTTGTTATTGTCTGTTAATTGGGTTTTTATTTTTAATATGTAGAAGCAAATGTAACAAGATTACATTGGAAATTAAAGTAGCCACTGGGCTTCATCCATGTTAGTAATTATTATTTTCTCAAGGATATCTACTTAGTTAAGTATTGTAAGTGGCCAGGCTTAACACATAGTCAATTAAAAAGATAGTATTGGAAAGATAAACTTCCAAATACTTTCATTGTTGATGTCTGTATTGGTATCACCTTGACTGTATCTAGAATAAACTATAATCCAGGAATGGAGGGTGCATTTGCGATCCCGATCTTGAGGCAAAAGGACAACAGGCCTTTGATATGGTTCTGGAGGCTAGACATTGAAGGCCTATAAGCCAAACCTTGAGGCTGGATGATACACCTTTAATCTGGACCACACCTTCTGTTGGAAGCCTATATATGGACAATAGCAGAAGGAAGGTGGGTTTTTCACTTTCTTGCCCTTACCTTTTTCTACACTTTCATTTTTTTGAGATCCTAGGAGATCAGCTGAGAGACACAGCCTTGTGGGAGTGAGCAGCTAATAGATTCCTGGACTTTCAATTTATAACTTGTTATTGGACTGCAGTCTGTAAGTCATTCCAATAAATTCATGTATATATACAGACACCACATAAATACACACACATACATGTGTGCATATATATATGAGACAGAGAGAGAGAGAGAAAAGACAGAATGATTCATCCATATGTTCTGCAACTCTAGAAGACTCTGATTACTACAGTGTCTTTTTTCCAGTTTTGCATCAGATAATCTTGAAAGTTTTTGGTTAGTTTGAAAATTTGTTAAGGAACAAGCTGGAAAATCTACATGGGTAAATTTTTTTGCCAATATATTAAAACAAATTTTAGGGGAATACTGCAGATTTCATCATGAGCATTCTTTTTTACAATGACAAAAACTTACCTTGGAAAATCTCCAAATAGGTATCAGATGAAAATCTAAATTTCAATACGGAGTCATTTTCACTCAGAAATGATAGAAAAAAGAAAGAGTGAAAAGCATAAAAGGAAAGAAAACCTGTTGCTATTCTATGGATAAAACCACTCAACCTTCCCAAGCTCCGATTCACCTCCACAGAATGATCAATCAAACTCGAGGTCTGGGATATGGACTCTTAGCTATATTGGTTTATTTATCTGAATCACACAACACTAAAAATGAAATCTTATTCTCTGTTCTTCTCACTTTACATTCATGCCCTGCCATGATTTGTAATTCAGGATGCGTTTTTCTAGGACTTCTTTCTCCTAGAGACATAGACATAGCAAATTCAGGCGACAGTTGGGTACAGGGTGGAGGGTGGAGAGGGAGGGAGGGAGGGAGGGAGAGAGAGAGAGAGAGAGAGCATCCAGTCACTTATTCACAGGAGATCTGCTCATATCGGCATCTAAAGTGAATATGATGGCTTCAGAGTAACGAAGGCCTGACAACACATTTGAAAAGATCCTGAAGAAAGCTACTGTCAGATTTTATTAAAGTCAGACAATTTGGCTAAAGATCTCTTGCTAATATGTGACTTCTAATCAGTTTACCCTTTAGTGAGAATGGAGTCCCAACCCATGCTTCTGCCATTTGGGACATCGTCAGAGGCAGGATGAGCTTGCAGACCAGTGCTCCCTACTCTGTGCTATGTTCCTTCATCTGTGGGAAAGAATTCCTCATTCTGCTGGATCTACCGTTAACCTACTTCCAGTTCAATGTCATCAAGTTTATCATTAGCTAAAAATAGCAAATGCCCTGACTTAAGTTTCCATAGGTGCTGAAATTTATGCCTAAAAGGATGCCATGTAATCAAAGTTGGCTTTTCATAATCAAAACAGCTGGATGAAAAACAATGTAACAAAAAATTGTTGCTGAAAAAGTGAAGTAAAAAATATTCAATAGGTAGATTTGAGAAGTGAGGAAAACATGTGGAGGCAAAATTTGCCACAGTTATACCTATGCTAGTACATGAAAGACATTTGTACACATAACACACCAACATACACAGACCAACACCAACACACATGCACACTAACACATACACACAAACACATGTATACACACCAACACACACCAGCCTACACACACATATTAGCACACACACCCCTACACACACACACACACACACACACACACACACACACAAACATTTAATTTTGTATTCTGGGGAGTTGTTTTCCCAGTTCTATGTCATAAGAAAGAATTAAAGAAATGCCAGCTTCTGTTCTTTGAAGACTAAGCCTGATGCATTTTATAAAAGTAAGCTTCAGTCTGTCTATTTTATAGGAATATGTAGGAGGCACTCTCTTCCCTAGATTGGCAGGTGGTAAATTGTGTGGGCAGATGCTTGGCTGTATTTAATTTCCTTTCTGGGAATTTGCTGTTGCAGTGACCTCTGATACATGTTATTCTTGCTATTCTGGGGAACCAATTATTACTAATCAAAAACTTCCTTCAACATTTCCTGTGTAACATTGAGTTGTCACAAACATTTGAGAAGTCATTTATGTAGATATTGTCTCTATTATTTCATGAATTGTAAATAAAGATCATCGATTTTCACTCATATTTACACTAACATTATATTATTCCAGAATACATAAGGGGCATTTTCTTTAGTAACATGAAATGGAAGGAGCCCAAGAATAGATATAAGCTTTTGGTTTCAGAATTAGCTTTTATGGAACTCAGTGTGTGTGTGTGTGTGTTTCTCTCTCTCTCTCTCTCTCTCTCTCTCTCTCTCTCTCTCACTCTCTCTCTCTCCTTCATTTCCATTCCCAAAAATGTTTTCATGGCTTGAATGTGACATTTACCAATAAATACTTATCAATAGTACTTCTCACCTTGGAGAAATGATGGACAGAAAACTTGGCATTTACTGTCAATTAAATTGTTTTCTTTCAGAAACTACTGTGTTTACTTGCAAAAATGAGGGTTTTTAAGCCTCAATATTTGCAGAGATTTCTTGTATCACAATGAGAGCAGTATTGAAAGCAGATCATCATTGTAGCTTCATTGTGACCTTCTTACCATGCATCTTGAGACACCATAAGAGACTTAACATTTCATCCTTTTTCTTAATAATAAAAGAAATGTTTCCCAGATGTGGCTAACATAGATGGGATTAATGGGCTAATATAAGATGTAAGAATTACTTAATAAGAAAAGCGTGAGCTACTAGGCCAACCAGTTTATAATTAATGCAGACTTCTGTGTGATTCTCTGGGAGTTGACTGCAGGAACTGGGCAGGACAGAAACCTCTGTTAACACCAGTATACTGCAGAAGGCCTTTTTTCAGTAAGCTATAATTGTCATTACAAGGAAAAAAACAATTTTCTTTCCTTTTCTTGAACTTCATCATTGCTCCATTGACAGGTACTCTGATAACAATAACAAAAAAAATCATCTTCAGGACTTTGCATCTTCACATAATTTGAATAAAAAAAGCCAAAGTAATTATCTAAGTTACATCTTTGCTGTTCCAAAACCTCATGAGAATTTATTCATTTTAAACCTGCTGAATCATAAAAATAGTATTATATATAGCAAAATGCATCATGGAAACAAAGTCATCAGACATATATACATAAGATTCATAAGCAGAGGATTAGAGAAAACATAATTCATTTTGTAAATGTATTGACCCTGAATGATTAAGATAAATTATTTTCATAAATTATACAATACTTGAATGTTGGAAGATCCTGCTGCTTAAGGATACTGTCTGTCATTGCCAGACAGCTCTCTGAGCTAGGCACAAAATGGAAGACTCCTTCCCACTAGCATTGGCTTCCTACTCTCTGCCTTACCTCATTTGGAATCTGTCTATGAGCTTGGATGCCTGACTTTTAAGTATGAACTTTGACACAATTGCCTGAAAATACTCTCCCTTGGCTATCCTTAGTAGGTGTTGTGCTACCATCTGTTTGATGGGACAAGTGCTATCAAATGGAAATGAAGCATACTATGATCTATCCCTCTCCTATGTATTGCCCTTACTATGGAATAACGTTGAGCTTTCTCACTGTAGCTGACTCCCAGAAAGCTATTTCCATCATATTTACAGCTTCCCATGTCTATTCCCTTTGTCCTCATAGCCTGGTGGCCAACAGGCCATGGGGAAAAGAGAGGCCCCTACACTAAAAACTATCCAAGATTGAGGATTAGTGATGTTCTTTTTTTTCGGAGACTTGATAATGAGGAAATGTGGGGGTTACCAGTATTTATCTGGTTATGATTCATTTTATACTTCAGTTGAAAGACAGATAGTTGATCTGCTGCTTTTCTTGGTACAAAGTTATGTGCTTAAAAAGTTATGTACTTCTGAAATCTATGCAACCCAGCATCTTAAAGACAATCATTATTCTGGGGAGCATTAACCTATTGTGGTTAAATTTGAAATTTAATCTAAAGACTTTACTAAGATAAGGATCAGGTCATTTTACCTACTATTATATCTACTCTTTCAGTTAATTAACATCATGTGTCTATGATTGTATTTGTGAACTCAATTGAAACAGGAATATATTTATTTAATTTCTTCAACAAATAAAAAATACTAAATTGTTCTGAATATATAAACTCACTTTAATTAATATGAAAATCATAAGTTATAATGCTCTGGACTCACAGACTGATTTGACATATGAAAGTGACATTGTACTAAGTCAACCCAGCATCAAAATATAGTTACTCTATAATAAAAATATATTCCCTTATCAAGAAAAAAGACTGTCTCAATACATGATGATAAACATATGTCTTACAAACAAAGAGGCTGGAAATTCTTTTTGTTGTTAAGGTTTTATTTTTATTTTTTTAACTGAATTGTTGGGTATTTCACCTCATACACTCAATCCTACTCATTTTTTAGTCTTTCCATATACACCTTCCACCCTTGTAACCTCTACCCGCAAAATTGAAGAAACAAACAAAAATCTCATTAACCCCTCTGGGCAACAACCTGCTCCTCTATCAATCACAATGCTCTGTGCATATACCATTCTACTCTCCTTCCTTTCCCACATCTGGCAGTTGTTTGTCATTTATTGTTACAGTGACATTGGAAGTGGCAGTGTGTTACCAAGTGAACCCTTTTGACATTGTATTACAATGTCAATACAGGATGCTCATAGATACTCTTGGATATCCTGCTGTTGCCCTTGATTGTGGGGGACCTTGCACCATGGATCTATTGGGCAGGCCCATTGGCTTACACCAGCAACTACTAAATAGGAAAAATGTTGAGGTAGACCAATTAAAAGTCTTGGTTCTGGGCCTGGGTGGTAGTTGAGTTGGTCAGCCTGCCAAATTTCCTAGCCTCTGGGGCCAGCTCTCCAGCATCCTAAGGCAAGGGATGGGGCCAGTTCCCCACTCAGTCCAGAAACGGGACAAGAGCAGCTCTCTTAAACACATGCCCTAGTATGTAGAAAGAAGGGACTAGCTCTCAGCACCCACACCTCCAGGACCAACTCTCCAAGGAGGGACAGGATGGGCTTTCTAGTACCTATGCCATGAGGGCCAACGCTCCCAAACCCATGTAACCACTAGTTCCCCCAAGTGTTGTCTCGTGGGTGGCAGAGCCAAATCAGGGTGTCCCTTGGATGTCGACATGGTTTTGGGCTGTAGTAAAAACCCCACATATCTCCATCACCTTCAGTGATAGAACTGATTACTGACATCAAAACAGACACTGGCTGCATCAAGGCCATGGACACATATTAGTACCTAGGCTTCTGCAGGGCACCAGGCAACATCAGGGGACCAGATGACTGTACAGGGCTCTTATATCAGGGCCTTCCTCAACACTGTGCTGCCTCCACTTTCACCTCACTTCATTGTACACACCTCTGCTTCTCTTTTGCTCCCATCTCTCCATGACATACTTACTTCTTTCTCTTCCATCTTTCCGCTGCATACTTGCTTGCTTCTTTCTGTTGTGCTCCTAGGCAAAACCAATGTGAAATTCTTAATAAACTAAAATAGCTAAATAAAAATAGAATCATAGTTATGCACATGAAATAGTGGTTGAGAAATACATGAACTTTATACTAATGTATTGTTTTACTTTGGAAGTGTTCTTATAAAATAAGCACCTGTGAACTGAAAGCTGTGTTATGGAAAGAAAGATTTCTAAACTCTGAAGAAAAGTTACAAAGATATTATCTATGTGTTTTATTCTATCAAATGAAGTGAATTGAAAAAGACTGATGCATTTAGAGGTCTATTTTGCATTTTCCTACTGAGTTCAACCACTTGTAGTTTTCTGAATAAATATAGAATTTCTCAGGAGGGCACGGTGGTTAATTTTTATAGTTGATCCAATAGATTTTTAAATAACTAGGAGACACAGCCATGTATGAGGTTGTTTCCAGAGACATTGAAATACTGATGGAAGACCCACCATTAAAGTGTGAGGCATGGCGCTAAGGACAGGGATAGAAACTCAGGTATGAATTGAGCATTAGCATTCAGTTTATTTTCCCACATTGGTAACTGTATCATCTACTCTCTTGCACATCTGCCATCATTTTTTTTCTGCCATAAAGGACTATACCCTCAATAAGTAAGACTAAATAAATTTCTTCATTCCTGTAGTTGTTGTTTGTTTGATACATGGTCACAGGAATGAGAAAAAATCTAATACCAAGAATATCATCTATAAATATTATGCATTCACTTGTGGATTCTCATGGTAGATCATACACATTAATACCCTTTATTTTATTAATAATATTCATCACAAAATATATTACCTCCATTTTTCATTTCTTCTCTTTCCATTAGCCCATAAGTATTTAAAATGAAAAAAATAATAAAAAGGGCAAATATTGGAGAATACTGTGTTTTAGCTATTCCTACATTTAAAACTTTTAGAAACCAGGGATTGTTTTTTCAATGCTTCTTTTGCAAATGTTACACTAAAATTAACTTACTGTATAAGAACAGATCTAGAATTTCTTAAAGGTATAAAAGTGGTTTAAGATCAAGGTATTAAGTAGAGCACAGTACACATAATATATTTTGATTTCAAAGAAATAGTTATCAGGGTGTCCAAGTTCCTAAGTATTTTTCTGTAGGGACAAATGTCTAGTTTTTATATTTCTGAAAGGAAATTTGAGAAATAGCCTAGAATTAATTTTATCCATTGTACATGATGTGGGGTTTCATAAAAACTGTTTCTTTCAAGTATATCCTTTATGTTGACCATATCCAGCCCTCATAGTCTCCTTCTTTTCCCCTCTACATTCCTGATATTTTTCTTCTGTTCCACTCATGATGATTCTATCTATCTATCTATCTATCTATCTATCTATCTATCTATCTATCTA
>LOEQ01004197.1:147803-160620 GCA_001685075.1 Bramus lutescens | reverse complement strand
TCTCTCTCTCTCTCTCTCTCTCTCTCTTTCTCTCTCTCTCTCTCTGTGTGTGTGCCCCCACGTGCATGTGTGTTTGGGTAGATTCTGTGTTTCAGTTTTTATTCTTCTGTGTATATATCTAAATACATTACAGCAACATAAAGAAAAGTTATACTCTATTGTAACCATTTTCTTAAAATAAGAACTATAGACATGACTGTCATTGTAGATTAATTTAATTTAATTTCTTGAAATTTAAATTGACAATACTGAAGGCAAAAGTGCAAAATACATATGAAATTAATTCTTTCCAAACTATCATCATATCGTTCCTTGACAAAATATATAAAATGATATAAGTATCTTTACAGTTTCTCTAGTTTTAGGGGGTGATTATTTTTGTGAGAGAGTTTCTCATAATCCAGGCTGGCATCAAAATGAAAATATAGCTGAAGATCACCTTGAATACCTGATCATCTGTTTCAATCTCCCAAATGCTGTGCTTATAGGCATGTCATACCATTCCTAATTTATTTCCAGTATTTTTTAGGTCCCAAAATTGAGTTACCCAGTTTTTTCTATGATATGTTAAAAAGTAATGCAAAACTATTAAAATCTGGAGCTTTTTCTCCCTTTATTTCCCTCAGGAAACAATAAGTAGACTTCATAGAAGTTTTGCTTCACTAAGAGTATTTGAAGTAGCTTAACAATAATATGTGTGTCATTGATATATATCATCACATAAATATGTATTGATAATTATATACATATATGTGTGCATTATATATTCATAAATATTCAATTTAAGAGAATACTCTTAACTCTTGTTAATTATTTTTTACAAATTACTAAAAGGAGGTAGTTTCTATTTACTCTATGTACATAATTATTCTTTTAAAAAATAGTTCTAGCTATAGGTAGAAACAAGATACTTCATCAAAAATACAAGTAGGTCATCCTAAGGATGTGATGCGTAATTTATTCATTTATGTCAAAGAGATGTCTGGTAGATGGCTAGATAGATAAAGTGCTGACTACAAAAGCTTTTCGATCTGAGTTTGGATGCTCAGAACCTATGTGCAAAGACTGAGCTTGTGGTATATATCTTTAACCCCAGTCCTGGGGATCACCAGGTTGACACCCTAGCTTACACCGTAAATTCCAAGTTGAGTTGTTTAGTGGTTGTCAGAATGTGTAAGACCTCCGTCAATGAACTGTTGGGAAGGATTAGGAGGTCTGACCATGTTGCAGGTGGTGTATTGATGGGGATTAATTCTGAGTTGTTAAAACCCCCAAGCATTCCCAATTAGTTCTATAACTTCCCTATGTTCCGAATTAAGATGTCAACGTCTTAATAATAACTGTCAACCTCTGGTCCAGTGTCACGCCTGCCTGCCTATTGCCATGCTCCACCACGAATTGTCAGCACCAGAATCAGTGCTGTCTTTTATAGGCTGCTTTGGTCATGCTGCTTCAGCACAACATAGCACAGCATCTACGACAGCCATAGTGTCTCCAAAGCATAAGAAAGCAGTAAACTGATGGAGTCTTCTCACTTCCACATTTTTGTGTACCTGCACACAAATATACAAATATACTATGCAGACACACCTACATTTACAAACATTAAAATAAAAGGACAAAAATAATTTTTAAAAGAAGTGAGAGGCTGTACCTGTGAGTGAACAGTATGACAGTTATGATAACAAATAACAAGGATTTTGCTTTCTTTTTTACATAAATCACTCTGCTGTAGTACAATTACCTACATATTTTATCATAAAATCAAAAACAAAATAAGGCTTTAGAATCCTTCTGCCTAACACATAGGACATTTTCATGATTAGAGTAAAATGTTCAGTAGAATTCTCTCCTTTTCTGGATGCGTTAGTAATGTTACTTAATTTCTGTGAATTTCCTCTTCTAATCTTTAAAACTAATCTATTATCTGAAAGGTTTATGCATAAATTCAATCTATCTGGATCACAGCCACCCTTCCCAGCCCTCCTCTTTTCCTTATCATAGGAGCCTCTTCTTGTCACATATCTCATCTCTCTCCTGATTTTACATATCTCATTTTCAAGGCTGCTTAGTAACTTTTTAAAAGGATTCAATTGTTAATAATGATTATCATCTTCCTACAAACTTTCTTTTCTGTTTTCATTCCTTAAGATCATATGTAGAATAAAGGCATGTCTCATTTAAAATTATGCATCCAGTATTTGATGATAATCATGTAGTCTTCAAATTTCCATATCCAGAAGCAAGAATGTGACCACCTCTTCAAGAATCACAGTGTTATTTTTGCACATTAACATTTTATACACATCTTCTCACATAATGTCAATTTTCTCCTCTATTTCTATCAAATTGTCAAGAAAAAGTTGATTAAATATGATTAAAATACTCTAAGTGTTGTTTCACTATTGTTGGTCATTTCAGGTCTCAGTTTTATTCACAGTTTTATTGAGTACTTGCATTGAAGAAGGCAATGGCAGGGCTCAGGAGAGGCAATGACATGGTTCTGCAGCCCCTGTACACAATAGCCATTTTGAGTTCCCTGCTTGATCTTTAAGCATTTTTAGCAGCCACTTTAAACTACTCCATCTGTGTGCTTCTTGTTATATTTCCTTCTTAGTTTTACTCCTTTGACACCCTAAAATGATGATTGACAGAGCACTTACAGCCTAAACATTAATGGATACTACAAATAATTTGTGATGGTTTTGGAGGCAGATTTGAGGAGTTATTTTGGAGAGAGAGCCACTTACCACACACAGAATAGCACATGACTCATTTTTGTTTGTAATTCCTCCATTCCACAGTTGGTTCTGTTTAATATTTACAGTCCTGTGAACATGGTGGATTAGGGAACAGTTGAACAGAAACTGACTTTACACATACTTGGATAATTGTGCTTATTATAATATTATGATATAACATGAACTCACAATTTATTAGTTGTATTACACTAGTCAATATCATCAATATAATATAATATTTATATTTTAATATTATTTATTAATCAGTTGAATTTCTTCACATTTTATCAATGGTAGAGGTTATGGTGGTTTGAATAAGAATGACTACCATAGGTACATATATTTAAAGGCTTAGCTTGGTCATTAGGGAATTGCACTAAAAGAAGATGTTTCTTATTAGGATAGGTGTTACCTTGTTGGAGGAAGTATGTCACTAGACGTGGGCTTTTATGTTTCAGAAGCTCAACCCAGGTCAAGTGGCTTATTCTCTTTCCTAGTGCCTGGTGGTCCAAATGTAGATCTCTTGGATCCTTCTCTAGCACCACATCTGCTTGAATACCATGATGCTTTCTGCCACAAACCAGTTCCAAATAAACATTTTTACTTTATAAGAGTCTCTAGCTAAAAACAAACATTCAAACTCTTAGGGTTTTTATTGCTGTGAAGAGACACCATGATGAGGGCAGCTCTTATAAAGAAAGCATTCATTTGGGGCCACTTGCTTACAGTTTCAGTGGCTCAATCTAACATCATCATAGATGTGACATTCCCCTCTGTATGCTGTGAATACCATTGGTCAATAAAGAAGCTGTTTGGGGACTGTAATAGTGTAGAGCAGAGCAAGGTGGGGAAAAATAAATTGAATTCTGGAAGAAAAGAGGCAGAGTCAAGGAGAAGCCATGTAGTCCTACCAGAAACAGATGCCAGATGGAACTATACCCGGCAAGTCACAGCCACGTGGAGACACATAGATTAATAGAAATGGGTTAACTTAATATGTAAGAACTCAACAATATGAATTTAAAGCTAATAGGTTAAGCAGTGATTTAATTAATATAGTTTCTATGTGGTTATTTCAGGAGGCTGGGAGGCTGAGAAATGAACAAGTGACCTCCAACTACAAATTAACACTCCAACATGGTCAAGTATATCCATGTAAAACCTGACAAAGATTAAAAAGGAATTCTAGACACTAAAAATTAAAGTTTAGCTGCATTTTTGATGGGAGAATGGGCTCTGCTTGTGTCAGCAGATTGTAGCTCCTTTAAGAGAGGTTTTTCTGATTCAGCAGTATAGAAAATAAAAAGCCAGTTTGAAGTGGCAGCTTCCTGGGCCATGATGCCATCACAAACTCTGGCTCTTTCAGGAGATGAGCATTTATATGGGGTCTGTGAGCAGAGTTCTATAACTTGCTTAATGGCAACATAGACCTGCTGTGTGCCTAAAAACAGGGCAATGTACACGAATCTCAGTAGCAGCAAACAGATCCTTCATGCTGGATTGGGCAGAGCAAGCAGGTAGGGCCATATTACCCCTAGCAATGATGCCACTTAGGTTTTTAAGAAGCATTTAGCCATGGTCAGAAAAGGAATAAGGATACACAATAAGGAGAGATTCAGACCTAAAAGACCTCTAAATAAGACACAGTGTGTTTAAAACATGTACATAGGCTTGGGAGAAAGAAGAAAAAGAGTATAGATTTATAAAAAGAAGTTAATGGTTTAAAAATAATAAAGAGACAGAGTATAGGCAGTCATAGATTAAAGGAGTAAAGATAATAAAACAAATATTAAAAAGTTGTAGAGTTAAAAAATTAAGCCACTTAAAGATGGACTATACATGGAGAATCTGGATTTTGTATATTATTGTGTTTTCTTTGAATTTTTTTGAGCATTAAAGAGCTAGGTAATAAGAGACATTTCATTGTATGGACTGCTAAGTTAAACTAACATAAAGATATCTTGACTTCAGAATTTGAGTCTAGGATATGTTGCTTTGGAACATAGGTTCTTCTTTTTTTTTTTCCACAGAGGATGACAACCTGTGGAATCCTTCCAGACAAATGTGGTTTGATGGACTAAGATGCCCTGAAAGGTTACTGTGAACACCCTCCAAAAATTACTTCACCCAACAAAAATTAGGAAGCAGTTTGGAGAGAACTCTTCAGAAATTCCCAAATATTATTTAGAAATGTTTGTTTACATTTAAAGGAGGATATGCTATGGAGATTTGCATTGATATAGATCTTGGTTTATTGATACATATTTAAAGTCATTTTTGTTATTTAAGGTCAATTTTCTGCTTTTAATTAAGGTATTTTGTTTTATAGCTCATTTAAAATATGATGTATAATTAAGAAATATATGTTAATAGATAATAATAGTCAGGCTTGTAATCTGGATGGACAGAGCTGTATTTCAGATAGATAGGAATTCTTCAAACCTAGTAAAGACTGTTGAATATGGCATTTAAACTGTTTAAGAACTTAAGACTTTTCATGACAATGAGACCTATCTGCTCCTGCCAGCACCAATCTGCTTCAAGAAGAAGATAGGTATTAAAGAGACTCCTTATGGAGTTGCCTAGAAATTTGGGCAAGAAACTGCTCTTGCCTGGACTGATTGATGGTGTGCTATGTGAAGTGGAGAAGCAGAACCCATGGAAAAATGACTGCTGAACTTGCCTAAAGAAGATGAAATAGTCCTTTGAGGTTACTGCTTCATGAAAGAGTCTGCCAAAGATTCATCAGGACACAGAAGAAACTGCATTTCAAATTTCCTACTTCATTGAAAAGTCTGCTGGATACTATGGGCCTGTAGGATGAAGATGCGATGCTCTAATGTTACAGAACTTTGGGTCGCTGTCCAGGCAGCAAGATATCTCTGTCATTTCTAGAGCTTTGGAAGTTGCTTACAATGCACTTTTTGTTTACTTAGGTAATATTATATTCTTCTGTGGTCTTTGATGGAGTTGAAGAATTTATAGTTATATGTAGTGATGAGGGGGAGCGGGCCTGCTTTTCGTCCCGCCCGGCTCCCGCACGNTTAACCAATGAAAGTAACACATAGACAGATGACCCTCCTACATCAGTTATAGTTATAGTTTTCCTCAGTTATGATAAAAGATAAAATAGATATAAATATTGTAACTGTAATTCTTGCTTAATACTTGTTTTGTTATATGTAATTTTGCTATGTTAATATTAAAACTTTACTTTTTTATTTAAACAGAGAAAGGGAGGTGATGTGTGATTCCTCTCTGTATGCTGTGAATATCTGTGGTTAATAAAGAAGCTCTTTTGGACCTGTAATAGGGTAGAACATAGCTAGGTGGGGAAAACTAAATTGAATTCTGGGGGAAAAGAGGCAGAGTCAAGGAGAAGCCATGTAGCCCTGCCAGAGACAGATGCCGCATGATACTTTAGCTGGTAAGCCACAGCCACGTGGAGATACACAGATTAATAGAAATGGGTGAAATTAACATGCAAGAGTTAGCCGATAGAAGTTAGTGCTAATAGGCTAAGCAGTGATTTATTTACTACAGTTTCTATGTGGTTTCTTCAGGACTCTGGAAGGCCAGGAAATGAACAAGCAGCTTCCTAATACACATCATGACAGGGAGCAGGTCAGTACAGGCATATGTGGTGCTGTATTAGTAGCTGAAAGTCCTACATCCTGTAAGCAACAAAAAGTTGACTGGGACACTTAGTGACCTAAGCAAAAGACCTTAAACCCTGCCTACACAGTGACCTACTTCCTCCAAGGCCATTCCCACTCCAATATAACCACATATTTCACTAGTACTATTCATTTTGGGGGCCATTTTCTTTCAAACCACAATTATGGTATATTAACCAAGGTACAGATGCTTCATTGTCTAACATTTTAGGCAGTGCCACCCTTGTGAGAGAAGATTGCTTACTTTTTGAAGTATTTGTCTCTAAGTTGCTTCATCCTTTCTTTTCGTATAAGCTTTGCTTCAACTACAATCTACAATTTAAAGCTAAGTTCATTGCTAGAATTCTCAAGCAGCAAACTTAAAGCCATTTATCTATATCCACTGTGAACTTCCATAGATGCCTAAATGTGTAGATTCTTATGTCATGACATATTATGACAGAGCTATAAACATAAATTTTAATCTTATCACTAAAGGCCATCATTAAAGAGTAGGTTGACAAGTTTTATCATATTCACAAAATTCACAGGCTGAGGCTTAGCTTTGTGACAAAACACTTACTTTCCCAATTTCCCAACAATGTGTATGGCTTGTCTTTGATCTTTAGAACTACAAAATGAACAAACAGGCAAGCAACATTTGCTTATAAACTCCAGATATTTCCTTATATAGTTTAAATCATCTACAGATTACTTAATATCTAGTATCAGAATACTGTAAAATATCTTCAAAGTATTTTTAAAAAATAATGGTACCAAAAAAAGCTTTAAAACAGATGGAATGATATGCTGCATATTTGTGATCTGCAATTTTTATTCAGATAGAATTTGTGTACAGAGTGTGTACTAGCTTTGCCTTCTCAAAGTTTAAAATATATTGCTATACTGATTTGACATCCTGAGGGGATAGATGAGCTCGGACATTCTTTAAAAGAATACCAACCCTTAGGATATTAACACAATTTTGTAGACAATTTGATTGAATTTTTGTTGATTTTTATATTTTATAGTGTTATCCACCCAAATATCAACCAACACATGCATATAGTGGTATTTTCTTTCTTTCTTTTCTTTCATTTGTTGGTTTATCAAGACAGGATCTCTGTATAGCTCTGGTTGTCTAGGAAAACACTTTGTACAACAGACTGGCATTGAACACACAGAGATCCTCCTGCCTCTACCTGTTTGCTGGGATTAAAGGTGTGAACCACCATGGCCCAGTCATGGTATCTTTCTTATTAGTTCATATCATCAGTGGCAGGAAAAATTAGCTCACATAGAATAAACCTGGTTTTTATAAGGTCAATAACAGAAAACCATGAAGGTTTCTCTCTATCAAAAAACCTGAGAACAGTATCCTCAGACATCTGGAAAATAAAGGAACAAGTGAAATAGAGAAATGAGCTTTCCCATAAATAGTATCATAGAACTGTTTCCGAAATTTCTTTGAAAGTATTGTTTGTTCTTTATATTCTGCTAATGTTGAAAAATGTGAATATATATATATACAGTTTGACAAGGTTATTAACTAAACTTAATAGGCAATTAACCTATGTACTCAGAAAAGTTCCATAAAAATAAATAATAACTTAGTATACGTGAAGCCAGAATTTTAAAAATCAAAGTTTTCAGATATTAGGAAATGATTGGAGATCTCACAGAAGGAGGAATATAGAGCAAGACAAATAGTATATGGACAGGAGCTTCAAGAGTCCCTTACAGATTGATTTACTATTTTTTGAAAAGAAAGATCCAGTGAACAAAATTACCCAGGCACCTTATATTAAAAACCCTTCTGTAAGGCCTTATCCAACTGCCTAGAACTTTAGCAATAATCTTCAAAATTCACGACCCATGTAGCTTCCTTTTAGAATTGGGCATAGCAACTTTCCTACAATTTTTGTTCAATTGAAAGCACTACTTTCAAATTCATACTTATACTTCTTTTCATACATTTAGCATTTTAAAAGTAATCTAAATTCAATATCTCTCATAATCAGAATTTTGATTTAACAAATATCATTCTTGTTTTGTGGGTGGGTGGGGAGAGGAGAATTTTAGATCAACACTCAAGTGCAACATCTCTTCTATACTAAGTAATATAATGAAACATCTTTTTAGAGTTCAATATTTCAATTATTTTACCTCTGATAGAATAATTATGGTTCTTTTCTTAGTGAAAATGCTAGACAAATATTTTTACCTGATGTAAAAACCCCAAGTCTACTCTCTAAATACCCAGGCCTTGTATTCTTCATCATCTATTTCCTTTCTCAAAACATATGATCATATTTAGTAAATGTGTTCATCCAATTAAGTTAATGCTGAATTTTGCTAACATATATCCCCAATTTTACCCAAAATCTTTCTGCATAGAATCATAAAAAACAAACATATTACTTAAAAAACAGAATTATACCAGATATAATACAATAATTGTGATAATTTCTTTTGCTTTTAATGTTACTATATATTTAAATGATATCAGTTTTAACTAAGTAGTGGCATTATATACTATCTTATTTTCCATATGAGTTAATATTTCAGTTTTTTTATTTTGGGTATTAGTTCTCTAGGAATATATTAAAAATTGCTTTTCACAGTTCTCATAATTCTCCAAGCATTGAAACTATTTATCCAAGACGTTACAATATTTTTAGTTTATCTACAATATCTTACCAATGAAGTCCATAATTTTATTTTACTTTCAGAATACAAAGACAGAGGCTTGTACGCAGTTAGAAAAAATACGTTTTTCTCGGAACCTTTATTTAGGAGAAAATTGCTCTGTAGGACAGCAATATGTATCTTCTTTCTGAGTAAGGATTATCCCTAAATCTTCAGGTCAGCCTTGCTTTCATTAATGCTTAGTATCCCTGGCATGACTGGCTCCTGTCAACAATGAATTCCGAGAAAAGCAGTGTGAGCTAATCCCCTATTACATTTAATTTAGGCTTATATTGAAATTTTAGTTCCAAACAGCTATGGAGCATTTTCCCCGTCAAATAAACCTTAAGCTTTGAGATTTAGGGTCCATGATTAAGATAAGCATTTACCTGATAGTCTCCTGAGAAAGGATTGGCCTCTGAAATTTCATGAAATTTAATGAGAGCAGCAATATGCAATTGCTGATCAATCCTACTTTTTAAGGCCGAGTGTTTAGCTCTTTACCAGATTCTTAGACTTGTGGTGTCATCTGTGGAGGTGTTAGAAGCTTCCTTCTCTTTATTCTTAGAATCATCATTACTTTTATTTGAAAGAGACACATTTAAAGATAATCATATGAATTATAGTGACACATATAGATGGACTAAACAAGTTGAACTTAAAACAGCAGGCCCAATTGTAAGGTGATCTCAGGAATCCAATTGAAATATTGAAACATAAATTGCTTAAAAGTAAAACAGTTTCAAAATAGACATCAAACTAACACAACAACCAAAAGAAGAAATGTTGGAAGTAACATAAGACAATACAAATTTCAGAATAAAGACTATTATCAGAAAGAGAAAAACATTTCAAAAATGATAAATGGATATATTCTCCTAAGGATACAGTTTTAACTATTAATGTGTTTATCAACAGAACATCTTATTTCATAAAACAAATACAGAATTGGAAGGATACAAAGTACAATGTTCTTGAAGACTTCTATATTATTCTATTAGTAGCCAATACAACAAGTAGACAAAATAACAATAAAGTAGGAAAATTTATCAACTTTGAATCACATTATGCCCCCCAAGGAGAGCAAATATTCCACTATTTACATAAAACATTCTCCATAAACAGCCAAATTTACAATCAACACTGGGTTAAAATTATTATTAAGTGAATTCTGTCAGAAAAAGTTAGAAAAGGGGAAAAATCCTAATTTCCTCAGTATAAGAGTAATATACTGAGATAATATATACACAGATAATATAATGGTTTGAGTCTTAGACATCAAGCTTTACAATATTAAAGAGTTGTGACTTTAAATTCAGTGCAATAAGGTGTAGTAATCAAAATGAAAAGAAAGGAAACAACACATTAGTTACTGTTACATCTCTATTTGTGTGAAAGCTTAAAAAAGGATTTGTTTATTTATCTTTCAATAAGTTATCATATAAGACAGGTGTGATGGCTCACACTTTTAATCACAGCACTCAGAAAGCAGAGACAGGCAGATCTCCATGAGTTCAGGGCCAGCCTGGTACACAGAGTGAGTTCCAGGATGGCCAGGGATACACCAAGAAACCCTGTTTCAAAAACAAACAAAAAAGCAAAACAAAAAATTGTCATATCAACACATTAAACTTGTTTTGTGTTTTGAAAAACTAATGATAGTGTGATAATTGAGGATATAATGAAATATTTAGATAGTAAAAAAGTAAGCACAGTGTGTACTCTCATGTTTTTTTAAGGAAAAAATTTGGAAGGATGTAAAGCCACATGCTAACCTCAGAAAATCACAGGTATTCTTATTTTAATTGTATTTTTTAATACTTTAAAGTAAGAGTTTAATATATGTACAATAAAAATTAAACTTTTATAATCAATTATAGGAAATATATTATTGAGTATATAACAGCATACTGCACTAATAACTATTGGTTGATAATAATGGCATTTACTTGGATTGGGTGCATCATTTCCCATTAAACCTAACTAAAGTGGAATTTACACAAACTGACAGTTACTTCCAGCAATCCAGCATTTTCTTAGATGTGACTATAAAATAATCTCTGTGCCAGTATAGCTTGATTTGATTTTAAAACTGATTTTATTTAGAATTAATTTTTTTGTTTCAGGTACATCTACATGAAAACATCATTTGACGATGAGGTCTTTGAATGGTTTATAAGGGAAATCTCTCTAATTACATGTGTTGACATGTGTTGGCAGTTATGGTATTCTGAAGTGGTGACAACCCTGGGTGCCGGCCACATTCTGATATTCAAGCTGCAATAGTTACTATTACATGTTCTCTGTATGGGATTTGCAGGAGACAAACAGATACACGTATTTTGTAGATTTGTGTGCTCAACTGTGACATAAATCTCCAACCTTCACAAACATTTTTTTACAGATCAGCACCCCTAAGCAATAGCAGCTGACCTGTATTTGCTTGTACACATATGGTCTCTTCTCAGTCTTCATGTGAATTTGCAGAAAGCACAACAGGATGGAATTAGGGAGTTGGGCTCCTGCCTAGCTTCTGATTTGTGTCCCTCTCCATGTCACTGAATTTTGGCTCATTTTCTCAGATAATTCATTTATTCTTTGTTTCAAATTTGAGTCATGATCAAATTCTATGTGTTTCCCTTCGAATGTTCTTCTATAGTTACAAATGAATTAAATTGCTAAGCCTTTAAAATTATTTTATTCCTCCCAAGAATTCTGACTTCTGTCTATTTGCAAGTCTGTTTTTCATATGGTATTGAATTCTCAAATGTTACTTGAATCGTAATAATCAGAAGCAGTATCTCGTTGAATATATCTGAAAAATTCATGAATATTTATTTATAAACAGCTTCCCATCATTATAAGATATGACTACAGATATGTAAATATATCACATATCTCATCTCTCAACTATTTTTCTGCCCTATCTATCATGTATTTCTATGTATGTATGTATCTATCTATCTATCTAGATAGATAGATAGATAGATAGAATCTATCTATCTATGTACTTACACACACATGTACCCACACATACTGTTCTATAAAACTATAAGAAGCCCATGTGTATCTACTCCTGTCATCTAAAAATTCCTGGGTAGTAAAATGTATATTGTCTTATAACTAACTAATTTTCTGGTTTCATTAATGAAACAAAAAACTGCTAGAGGTATATTTCTATGTTTTTCTCAGATTCCTAAATTGTTTAATGTAATTTTGTAAAATTAAATTATTACAGCTAATTTAGTTAAAATTAAATCTGACAAAAGATTTATCTGGATATTTTTTATTGTAAACATGTAGCTTAATATTTGTAAATAAAGTGGGATTTCATTTTATATTTAATATAAAATAAGCTTAACTGTAAAGTAACCATTGATTAGATTCAAGTCAGTTTTCAAACTGATTAAAGAAATATTATTTTTTATTTTTCTAGACCTTGAATCTTGACATATTTTAAGTTAGTATTCTGAAAAAAAAATAGAGAAAATTTTTATTCTCTCTTATTAAGTCCAGGATCTCCCAAACAAGCTAAGTGTTGAAAGAAAGGCTGCTTGTTAGTTCCTGGCTGCTTAGCCCTGAAATAATCACACAGAAACTATATCATTTAGAACAGTGTTTGGCCCATTAGTTCTAGCTTCTTATTGGCTAACTCTTACATTGTAATTTAACCCCTTTCTTTCTTTCTTTCTTTCTTTCTTTCTTTCTTTCTTTCTTTCTTTCTTTCTTTCT
>LOEQ01004197.1:127567-147753 GCA_001685075.1 Bramus lutescens | reverse complement strand
TTCTTTCTTTCTTTCTTTCTTTCTTTCTTTCTTTCTTTCTTTCTAAGGTTTTTCAAGACAAGTTTTCTCTGAAGCTTTGGAGCTTGTCATAGAACTAGCTCTTGTAGACCAGGCTGGCTTTGAACTCACAGAGATCCACCTGCCTCTACCTCCCAAGTGCTAGGATTAAAGGCATATGCCACTACCGCCCGGCCAATTTAATCCATTTCTATTAATCTGTGTAACACCACGTGACTGTGGCTTACTGGCTAAAGTTCCATCCAACTCCAGCGGGGCTGCATGGCTTCTCCCTGACTCTGTCTCCTTTCTCCCTGCACGCAGTTTAATTTCCCCACTTACCTAAGTTCTTCCCTATCAACAGGCCAAGGTAGTTTTATTCATTAATGGTAATCGCAGCATACAGAGGTAAATCCCACATCAGCCAAGTAAAATGGTTGATAAAGTAATATCCCCCAAACACTGTCTAATAATCACTGTTTATCATTTCACAGATGTGATAAGCAATGTTATTCTGTCATATTTAGGATTTGCATTTCTGTGAAGAGATACCATGAACACAGAAATTTTTATTATCTTTTTTTTTTCCAGATTCTTGGTAAATTTCACATCATGCCTTTCGGTCACATTCATCTTCCTGTCCTGTTGTATCAGCCTTCAAATATTGAACCCCCCCTTCCCCCAAATTAAACAAAATTAAAAAAAAAACAAACAAACACAAAAACAGTCAAACAAAAATCTCCACATGGAAGTTGTGCTGTGATAGTGAGTCACACATTATACCATTTAGTCCAAACATCTTTGCTTGTAAGTGTTCATTGAAATGAGTCATTGGTCTGTTGTGTCTTCTGGCTTCTGCTGCTCCCTCTTTAATGGGCCCTCACTGGGACTCCTTTGGGATACCTTGTTGTTGCCTTGTGTCAAGGGGGTCCTGCAGCTCTCGATCTGCAGGTCCAGCTTCTATATATGCTCCAGCAGTTCACAGTTGTGGTGAATGTTGCGAATGTTGCGTGGGTCAGCCCAGAGCCCTGGTTCCAGGCCTGGGTGGTAGCTGGTTTGGTCAGCAGGCCAGCTTTCTCTCATTGTCACTACCTGGGCAAGCCCTCTAGCACTTTCCTGACTAGCTCACCCACTGTAGCAGACAGCAAGGAGTGGAGTCAGCACTGCTGCTCTCACACTCTCAGGGCCTGCCCACCTCCCCACCCCTCTACTGTGCTGCCTGAGAAAGGTGCAGATTTCACTTTATTGCACGCTAAAGACAGTGAGGTGCAGGACCAGATGGTATCTCAGAGTCGTTTTGATTTGCATTTCCCTGATTCCTAAGGTTGTTTAGCAATAACTTAAGTGTCTTTCAGCCATTGGAGATTCATCTGTTGAGAATTCTCTATTAACTTCTGTACCCATTTTTAAATTTGATTATTTGAAATTTTGATGTCTGATTTCTTGTGTTCTTTATATGTTTTGAAGATCAGCCCTCTGTCTGATGTGGAGTTGGTGATCTTTCCCCATTTGGTAGGCTGCCTTTTTGTCTTATTGACTGTGTCCTTGGCTTTACAGAAGCTGTCAATTTTGTTAGGTCCCATTTATTAATTGTTGCTCTCAGTGCCTGTGTTACTGGTGTTATAATTAGGAAGTGGTCTCTTGTGCCCATTCATTGATGGCTATTTCCACTTTCTTTTCTATCACATTCACTTTGGTCAGATTTATATTGAAGTCTTCTACTCATTTTGACTTGAGTTTTGTGTACGTGGATAAGTATGAATCTATTTACATTCTTCTACATGCTGACAGCCACTTATGCCAGCACTACTTGTTGAAGATGCTTTCTTTTTTCCATTGTATAATTTTAGATTATTTATCAAAAATCTGGTGTTCATAGGTGTGTGGATTAATGTCCACGTCTTTGATTCTATTTTTTTTAATCAACCTGTCTGTTTTTATGCCAATACCAAGCTGTTTACATTGCTGTAGCTCTATAATAGAGCTTGATGTCAGGGATGGTGATGCCTCAGGATGTTCTTTATTATACAGGATTTTTTGGTTATTTTGGTCTTTTTTCCATAAAAAGTTGAGTACTGTACTTTTGAGGTGTATGAAGAATTGTGTGTGTTATAATTTTGATAGGGATTGCATTGATAGATTGCTTTTGGTAGGATTGTCATTTTTATTATGTTGGTCCTACATATTCAAGAGCATGGGAGACATGTTCATTTTCTTATGTCTTCTTCAATTTCTTTTTCAATGACTTTAAAAAGTTCTTATCAAACAGGTCTTGAACTCATTTTGATAGTGTTACCACAAGATATATTATTTGCGGCTATTGTGAAGATTGATGCTTCTCTGATTTTTTTTCAGCTTCTTTATCAATTGAATATATGAAGGCTACTGATTTTTTTTTAGTTTGTCTTGTATCCTACCACATTACTGAAAGTGTTTATCAGCTGTAGGAATTGCTGGGTAGAATTCTTGGCTTCACTTATACAAATTGTCATATCATATGCAAATAGTGAAAGTTTGACTTCTTTTCCAATTTGAATCCTCTTGATTTCCTTATGTTGTCTTATTGCTCTAGCTAGAACTTCAAGATTATATTGTTCCTGATTTTAGTGGAATAGCTCTGAGTTTCTCTCTAATTTGATATTGGCTGCCAGCTTTGCTGTATATTGCTTTTATTGTGTTTAGATATATTCCTTGTATTCCTGATCTCTCCAAAACATTTTGTTTGTTTCTTTGTTTTGTTTTTTACTGCTAATGTTTAATCAGAATGACGTTTCTTAAAGGAGCCACAGTAGCCCTGCTCACTGCCATCAAACAGAGCCCATCTGGAAAAAAAAAATTGCAAGCTACCAAGAAGCCATGCTTAACTTGGTCCTTTTGTGTCTAGATTTCCTTTCCAAACTTTCTCAGGTTTTACATGGATATAGTCAGCCCCACGTTGGCACACTAATTTGAAGTTGGAGACTGCTTTTTTGTTTCATAGATACCCAGACTTGAAATAATTACACAAAATGATATTAATTAAAACACTGCTCAGCCAATCACTTAAGCATATTGCTAGCTAGCTCTTTTATCTTAAATTAACCCATTTACATTATTTCATATTTTACCACAAAACTCAGTTTACCAGGAAGGTTCTGGTACATCTGTCTCCTGCAGTGGCTACATGGAGTCTCCCTGACTTTGCCTACTCTCTCTCTTTATATTTTCTCCAGCCTGGCTATATTCTCTTAAGCCATGAGCCAAAAGCAGTGTCTTTATTAACCAATGCCATTAAAATATATTAACAGCAGAAAGAAGGGAATCCCACATCAGGTTTGATGTGCGATTTAAGCTTTAGAAATTTTCTTTTTCTTTTTTTTTAACATATGTGGGTGCTCTTGCATTTGGGGCATAAATGTTCAGAATTGAGATTTCATCTTGATGGATTGTTCTGTGATGAGTATGAAGTGCACTTCTCCATCTCTTCTGATTTATCTTAGCTTGAATTCTATTTTGTTAGATATTAGGTTAGCTACACCTGTGTGTTTCTTGGGTCTATTTGATTGGAAAACTTTTCCTGTTGTTTTACTCTGAGGTACTGTCTTCCTTTGAGGTTGAGGTGTTTTTCTTGTATACAAAAGAAGGGCGGATCCTGCTTTTGCATCCATTCTGTTAGCCTGTGTCTTTTATAGGTGCATTGAGTCCATTGAAACTAAGAGATATCAATGACCAGTGATTGTTTATTTCTGTTATTTTTTGATGGTAGGGTTTGTGTTTCCCTTCTTTGAGGTTTGCTGCTGTGACGTTATCTGTTGCCTGTGGTTTCTCTCTCTCTCTCTGTGTGTGTGTGTGTGTGTGTGTGTGTGTGTGTGTGTAGTTAGCTTCCTTGGGTTGTACTTTTCCTTCTAATACTTTCTGTAAGGCTGGGTTTGTAAATAGGTATTGTTTAAATCTGGTTTGTCATGGAATATCTTGTTTTCTCCATTGATGGTAATTGAAAGTTTTGCTGTGTTTAGTAGTCTCAGCTTGTATCTGTGGTCTCTTATTGTCTGCAACACATCTGTACAGGACCTTTTATATTTCATGGTTTCCATTGAGAAGTCAGGTGTAACTGTAATAGGCCTTCCTTTATATGTTACTTGGCCATTTTACACTGCAGTTCTTAATATTCTTTATTTATTCTGTATTTTTTGTATTTTAATTGTTGTATGGCAAGGGGATTTTTTTTTTGTCAAATCTATTCGGTGTTCTGTAATCTTCTTTTACAATTATAGTGATTCCCTTTTTTAGGTTGAAAAGCTTTCTTCTCTGATTTTTTTTTTAATATATTTTCTGTGCCTTGAGCTGAAGTTCTTCTCCTTATATCCCTATTATTCCTAAGTTTGGTCTTTTCATGGCTTCCTAGATTTCCTGGATATTTTGTGTTAAAAATTTGCTGAATTAATCATTTTCTTTGAGTGATGAATCTATTTTCTCTATAGTATCTTCAAGATTTAAGATTCTTTCTTCCATCTCTAGTATTCTGTTGGTTATGCTTGCATCAGTAGTTCCTGTTTGTTTACCCAGATTTTATATTTCCAGAATTCCCTTGGTTTGTATTTTCTTTACTGACTATATTTTAGTTTTCAAGTGTTCAAGTGATTTTTTTCACCTGTTTGAGTGTTTTTCTTGGTTTTTTTTGAGTTTCTTTAAGAGATTTATTGATTTCTTACAATTTTTTGTTTGTCTTTTCTTCCATTTCTTTAAGGAATTTTTCATTTCCTCTTTAAGGGTATCTATCATAGTCATAACGTTATATTTAAGATCGCTTTCTTCTGGGTTAGGATGATCAGGTTTTCCAGGTGCATGACCACTGTGTTCTGGCATGACCATGTTGCTTACTAGATTATTGAATGAATTCTTGCATTGGCGCCTACCCATCTCTTTCTCCAATTGGTGCTGGCACTGTCTTTGTTTCTTGGTCCAATCCTTGCAGTTGCTTAGAGAGTTGCTCTTAGTCTACCCTGTGCAGGTTCTGTCTGTATTTAAGGGAGCTACTAAAGTCTCTCTTGACCAGCTCTCTTGGTTCATTCCTTGCAGTTGCAGCTACTTCAGAGTTCCTCTGAGGTCACAGGGGATGGGTGGGTTTAGGTGCAAGCCTTGTAGCTTACAGGGCCCTATGAGTGGGGAGGGTGTTGGAGCATTCTACCTGCAGGTATCTTGCCTGCTGGCTAGCTAGTGATGCTGAGGAAAGTGGGGTGTCTAGATGATGGCTGATCACTCACTTACTGGTCCCCTGTGTGCAATTGTAGCCTGTGCTTCAGAGTTCCTCTGAGGATGCCCATTGTGGGTGGATTTGTGGGTATAGTGGACTTTGTATCTTAAAGGGTTCTATCGATGGGGAGGGTGCTGGAGAAGCCTACCTGCAGGAAGCTGGAAAAATGTCCTTTACTGTCATGGTGGGAAGTATGACAATGTGGAAGCATATATGGTGTTAGAGAAACCAAAAATTCTACATCTGATCAGCAGTCTTTGAAAAATGAGAAAAGCTTTCACTTGCTTTGGTAGAACTACCTCAAGATTTTTTATATTATTTTTGCCTAGTATGAGGAGTATTGTTTCCCTTATTTCTTTCTCAGTTCATTTGTAATTTGTATGTAGGAGGGCTATTGATTTCTTTTGAGTTAACCTTGTATCCAGGCACTTCAGGCATGAATCAGTTTTAGGAGCTCCCTGCTAAAATTTTTGGGATCATTTATTTATCACCTATGAATAGAGGTGCTTCAACTTCTTCTTTCCAATTTGTACCTCTTTGTTCTCCTTAAATTATCTTATTGCTATTGTGCATTTCTATGGGTCCCTGTTATAGTGTCCAGTCATGTTATAGCTGTGGGAATATTAGGAAAATTGAGGGAAGTTGGATTCAATGTGATTGATTTTGTTTTCTGCTCATGTTTTTTTTTTGTTAATGAGAAACATGCTTGAGACACTTGTGTAGCTTCAAAAGAGTGAGACATTATGTACTAATATCTTAGAAAACAGTGAATTCAGGAACCCAATGACATAGAAGCAAGTTTGGTTAAAATGAACAAACTATGAGAACAAAAGTTTCTCATACTTTTAAAAAAGAATTAAAAATATGGTACAAATAAATTATTTACATTCAATTACTAATTATTATGAATGATAGGAAGAAAATGTACTTTTCTGAAGTGGTAGTGGATAAAGAGAGATGAAGGAGTTCCATATTAAGACTATCAATTGAGTCATTGTTTCAGCTTCCCATTAAATTTTAATTTGCTTTCCCTTTTTTATTTATTGAAATAGAATTACTTTACTTTCCTTACTCCCTTTTCTCCCTCCAGGCTTTCTCAACTATTTTCCTCCAAACCACTCCCCATTGAATTTGTTAATATCTTTTTCTTTGATTATTATTGCTACCATACATACATATCTATGTATGTATATATCTTTATATTAACATATTTACACAAAGCACATATATTATATATACAGATAGAAATATATATTTATATCTGTAAAATACATGGACTAAGTAGTAGATATAATCTGCTTAGACCATTTCTGTTGTTTGTGCATAGTTTAAAGTCTGACCACTCTACATTGGGCATCCAGTAGAAGGGCTCATCCAAGCGAGTATACTGGTGGCAACCAACAGCTATCTAACTGGAATTAAGTTGTTACACTCAATAGCAGAGAAGTCATTTCTAGTACTAGGACCCTACCTTGATTTCTGTAGTTACCAAAGTCTTGAATCTCAGAAAAGAATCTACTACTGTTGCTTTGTAGATCAGCATAACTCCTTACTGTATACTAAATATTACTATTTTGCCCACGGAGAAGGTAGCTACCATCGAAGCTTCTCAGAAAGCCATAACTGGACAAAATTCAGAGATCAATGAGTACTGAAAGAGAACCCAAACGGGAATAGTTAAATCATAGCTCTTGTGTCTACTGCCTATGAAACATATTGGGAGAAGTGGAAAGATTATGAAGCAGCATACCAGGAAGCTTGCTCTGAAACATTCTCTTCTAGAAATGGCTACATAAATAAGACTGGAGCAATGGTAGTGTTCTTGCAACTCCTAAAGTAGAAAGGAAGTGTTAGTGAGGTCTCACCCCTAGACAAAGAAGGACAGGCAATGAATTACTGCTGGTAAGAGCATGTGCCTCTCTCAAGGATTTTCCGATTTTGACTATATTTCTGATTTAATTTTGATACTTTACCCTTTTTTGATTTGTCAGCTTCTGCTTGCTACTTAACACATCTACTTATCATCTACTCATTTTCCTCCTTTTTATGGGGAACATTCAATAAGCATTTCTCTGTGCAGCATTGGCTGTACTAGAACTCATTCTGTAGACCAGGCTGGCATCAAACTCATAGAGATTCTCCTGCCTCTGCCTCCCTAGTGCTAGGGTTAAAAGTGTATGCCACCACTACCTGGCTGACATTTTCTTTTTTATTGCTATAGATTCATTTATTTCCCCTTTGTTTAACTCTTTATGGAAATCTTATTATTATATCATGGAAAAGGAGATAAATGAAGGTTTTAGGCCTACAGTCCTAAAGGAGATGCGATTTTTAATGTCAAGTATTTTAAAAATGAGTTCATTCTAGTATATGTTTGTGAATAAAATTCAATAAGAACATTTATTTGAAATTTAATTATTTATTTCCCATTTTATTTTCATTTTAGTTATGTCCTTATTATAAATGAGTTTTAACCTTATTATTGTTTTTTCTTTAAATGCGTAACCAAATTTAAAGACTGCAGACATGTTTTATAAAGAACCTAATTTTAGTCTTATCATTAGTTAGCATAATGAGAAAAACTATTGTAAGTTAACTAACTCATCATACATTCATTAATATGTAATAAACATTTCACTCAAGAAATTTGAATTTAGGGGGCTGGAGAGATGGCTCAGCAGTTAAGAGCATTGCCTGCTATTCCAAAGGTCCTGAGTTCAATTCCCAGCAAACACATGATGGCTCACAACCATCTGCAGTGAGATATGGTGCCTTCTTCTGGCCTTCAGGCATATATACAGAAAGAATATTGTATACATAATAAATAAATAAATAAATTTGAATTTAGGTTTCCACAAAATAATTTATTCACTGTGTCAAATCTTATAGCATTATAATGAATAGGTAAGTTATAAGGAATAAGAAAATTCTCAATCTTTTTAGTTTAATGATATAACTTGGAAATGAAACCCAAGCTATTCAAATTTAACTCTTTAAAATATCAGAGAGTTTGTGCACAATAATAATTTTCCCATAATGTCTTTAAGCACAGGACTTTGTATTGCAAATAGTAAAGCATTAATTATTTATTGAATCTAGCAATAGTTATGAAACTTTGCTAGTCAATTATATTAAAATCCTATCCAAGAAAATGAAAACTAATAGCCTTCCAAAGTAATGAAGGGTTTTGAATTAAGTTTACCTTAATCAAAGAAATATTCAATGAAATTTAAAGCACTCCATTATTGTTTGTTAACACAATAAAATTACCTGATCATGCAGTCATTAACAGCTTTAAAAATTTTGCTCTGAATTAATTACATTCTGTTGGGATGTAATTACAAAGGTTTATAGCTTTTAAATTATATTGAGATAGGAAATTTTATTTTATAAATACTCTGTTTAACTAATGGATATTTAGACTAAGTTTAAGTTTCAGGTCACTATAATTCAGTTAGGCATTGCTATAAAATATCATTATGGTAGGCTTGGACCAAAGGAACTTTGCTTCCAAATTCATGTAGGTAGCAGTATTGTGATCATTATTTCAAAGGTCACAAACAAAAGCTACTGTAGCTTTAAATTTTGATTTATTTATATTACTTTAACAGAAGGATTTTTGTTATGGTGAAGAAGGTTTAGTTGAGACACAATGGAAATATCCATGAGTTATAATATTGAAAGCAATGTCATGCTTCTCAGATGAATTAACATATACTCCAAAAGATTATTATTAACAACCTAACTGAAATGCAAGTTGAATTATTTACCTCTAATTTTAGCCCTGAGGAAAGTGAATAAAAGAGACTGACAAAAGTGATCCTGAACTATGTAGAGAAGCTTCATCATAATTTAAAACACAAAACCCCTCAATGGATAAAATATTTTTCTATCTTCTTTAGGAATGAAGGCGTATATAGCCCTACAAACAGACTATTCTAGTGTTTCTTCTGTCATATAGACCTCAATGACACAGCAGAGACAGCTACTTCTCAGAATTATTATTGTAGAATATTAATTGAGTTACAAGGGATTTAACAGTAATAATATAAACGTGATAGGTTTACTTTATGCAGGAAAAACAATGTGAATTCAGATAATTATTAATAAATATGAATGCTACAAATAATTCATTTTCTTAGATACTGATTTTTAAATTATTTCTCTATATTTTATAATTACTAGGCTAGTTGTATTATATATCTTTCAATTTCAGGTTAATTTGCATTTTTATTGAAATATAATTTCAGGTAAATATGCAATTAAACATTATTGGATACTAATGCTAGACTAACACAATTTGTTATAAACACAATTTGCTATAAGCACATACACTTAAGTGATACTTCAATATAGTCTTCCTAGCGAAATGTTAATGGGACAATAACAGAGGGCTGCACTTGGAAATCTATTTGCTATGGAGTACTACAAACACATTAAAGTGGGTTGTAGCCAAGGGAAGATTTTATATGTAAGAAGTCCATTGAGCTAACTCAAAACAAAGATCACTGGCCTCCTTTCAGGTAATCACAGTAATTCATAGGGAAAGTCTGGGCTTTGGTAATGATGTTGATTTTGAAGAATTACTTAGATATTTCCTGTCATAGGCAAAGCTTGCTGTGGGAAATCAGCATTTATTTAAAATAAAAGTGACAGGGTACAGACCATTGTCCCATAGCAATAGCAATTGGAGAGCTCTATGGTCCTTCTTTTCTAGACTTCTGATTATGCTTCTTGTTGGATTTGGAGCAAAAGACTCTGTTGCATTAAGAAAATAGAGTATTTTTCTTTTCCTTCTTTTTTCCTGTTTTAACTTTTTTTTTTTGATTGAGAGCCAAGACTTTAATGACTGAGTCATCATCTCTCTTGCCCTCAGGGAAGGACAGTTAACATTAAGAGTTATTTGAGAAGTTGTATGGGTGCCCACTGTCAGAACAAGGTCCAGGAATGTACTTGTATCAGGATAGTTCTGAATCCTCATGAGAAAACTCTAAGAAAGCAATATAAGAATCTTGTGATCTCTGTTTCTTCAAACAACATGGAATTATTCTTGGAATGTGTTCCTCCCAGGTATAGCAGATAGCAGATAGCAATGAGTTTATTTTAGGTTGTTCATTATAATTGGTTATTGTTATTTGTTTATATGCCTCTATGGAAACACGTATCTTTGCACATGTGACTTGTCTTTGAGATTGTAAATGTTACTCATATGATTCCCCTTAGTAGTCAGATTATAAAAAATCTGATGTTCTGAATAAAGTTAACAATTGCATAACATTTTGTTTGTTCATTTTAGGCCCCTTTTCTTCAGGTTCTACTCCCAACTAGAGAAGTAAACACCTACTACTGTAGACACTTCTTAAAATATAAATGTATATCAAAGACATCTAAATGGAATCTCCAAATAACAAGAGAGTCTAATTCCCAGATAGACAATTTGTTGCCACAAAGTAAAACAATAGTTCCAGGAATGGGTTATATTTATGTGACGGGCAGCCTCATTGAATATCTCAAACGACTCGGGCTATGTCTAAGGATATTGGTTACTCCTCATAATAGGGCTGTTGGTAAAGATAACAGTTTCATACTTTACTAAATGCAGAAAAGTTGAACTGATGCCTAACTAGAGCCTTCACACCTTTTGACTAATGTTAATAGCAATAAAATATATTCTACATGCTGTCAGAGGAAAAAAAAGTAGCCACCAATCCCTCTACAAGTCCCACAAGTTACAGGAGTGACCTACCTGCAAAAGTTGTGGGAGCAACCAACCACTCTATGGTTGGATTTAAGACTCACTCCAGAAGGACCTCCTGCCTGACACTACTCAGGTGCGCAAGAACTTAGGCCATGAATCTAGGGAAGAAATTATTATTGTTTTGTTAAGGAGACATAGCAATAAAATTACTCCTCACAACATTTGGCTATATTAATAGATAAGTGTTTTGTTCTGCATCATCATCGTCTGGGAAGCTTTGTCTGGCAGTAGTTGGAAAGCAACACAGACCCCAGTAACTAGACTGTGTGCAAAGAGGGAGAGTCTTTGAATACTTTGAATACATGGAATATGTTCATTAAACTGCTCCTCTTAGATTTAGAGAGTTGTGTGGAAGAGGATGCAGAAAGATCGTGAAAGCCTGAGAGGACTAGATATGCCAAATAAACAATGTTTCCCAGGCATAACATTACTGACACACGTGAATCCAAAGAGACTGTGACAGCATGAAGAGGGTCTTCAGAGGTTCAAGGGGATCCAGTGTTGAGAGAAAATGGAAAACAAGTAGCATTTCCAAACCAAGAAGCTATCTCTAATTGACATCCACTGGCAAAGGAAATATTAGTTTTCTTTGATAAAGTCTCACTGAGTATATTCATAAGATTGGATCTCGTGCCCTGCAGCGTCTTGCCAACACAAAATGAAGTCGAATATTTCCATATACTTTTGTCTCATATCACTTTATTTGGAAATTTTTGCTCTTACTGATGTTAATCTTTTGTATTATGGTTTCTTATTTTATATTTTTTATGAATTGTATTAGAGTGTCTCTCTGTGTGTCTGTGTTTGTATTTTTGTATGTATATGTTTGTCTTGTGTTTTCTGTGTTCTGTTTCTTTTTTATTTTATTTTCTAAAGAGAGACAGGAAAATGGGTGGGTGGGAAGGTTGTGGGAGGAGTTAGGGAAGGGGAACCATGATAAAAATGTACTGTCTGAAAAATATTTACAATTGAAAAATGTGAAATACAAAAAATGGAGAGGTTTCTGATACAAGGACACTTTTGAAATATACATTCTTGTCTTCAATGACACCACTGAAGACTTGAGAATATCTAAGTTAAAGAAAAGGTCCTCAGTTTCCTTATTCTTACCCTGACACCTATTCCATCCTTTCCTTTCCTCTTTTCTACTCCTATTTCTTTCCTATATCACACTTCTCCTTTTTATTTAATCTTCTCTAAATTTGCCCCTTGTTTCAATGCATGAATTTTGATATAATTTCAGTATCATTCAGTTTTATGTATTTGATCTCCTTCTGATTTTCATTTTCATCTATGGATTATTTATTTTACCTTGTGTTACAATAGATATGTAGACCTTTTCTGAAGATCAGCTACTATTCCTATTAATTCGAATTAGACAGCCTGGAAAATTATCTTGCATAATTTTTACCCAAGGAGTTTATCAGCAGCTCTTTTATGCTCAAGCATTTGAGATTTTGTGTGGTTGAAATGAATTTGCATGGTGCATTTCCAAATGTTTTAAGAATGTCTCTTAGAAAAGTGTGGTTTATAATATTTTAACTCTTCTCTGTCTTTATCAATTCCTTGACTATCTATGGCCAGAGTGTAATAAAGTTGTCCATGATTATTACTCTGTCTATCAGTCTCATTGACTTTTTCAGGCTTCTCTTTGTTCTTTATGGAAGCTGTGCATTAGGCACTATATTCTGCCTTACCACTTCATGTCTTTGTGGTTGAATGACTAAACTTCTTGAAATGCCTGTATCTCTGGTCAAACTCGTTGAATGTGAGTATGTTCTAATTGGTGGTAAGCAAGCAAATGCACACTTTGTAACGATAAGGTATACAAATCAGTTACTTTGAATTTGTCATTGCATTTAAATCATTTTTATAGATAGTATTACTTACATATTTCATCAATTTAATCCTTGTAATTTGGGTGTTTAAAGCAGTAGCATTTAATATAACTAACACTATTATTGGCTTACATCTCTCAATGAGTATTTATTTTAGTTTCCCTTATCTTAAATTTCTCTTGTTTTTCCTTTTATGGTCTAATACAACTGTTAGTCCATTGTAAGTTCACCTTAAAATTTTCCGTGCATTTTATCTTTCTATCATCTATGTGTTAGAGTTTTATCCCTCAATTTTCATAATTGACCTAAAGTTAATATTATATCACATCAAATAAATGTAGAAAGTTGCTAATACACATTCACTTTTCTTTCATTTTGCCATAATTTTCAAATGTGAAGTTAGATAAAAGATTTTCCAAAATACATGAATTATTTTGAGTTTTGCTTTAGGTAATTGTAGTTAATTTACTTAAGAAAATGTGCCTAATATTTTCTAGTTTTCTTTTTTTAACATTTTCACTAATTTCCCAAGTTGTAAGTTCCTGTCTTTACCTTAAGAATTTGATCTCATCTTTTTTTTATTTATTCTTTTCTGGTGGTTGGTGGGCATATACAATGCAATTGTTTTGGTAGTAAATTAGATTGTTGTTTGTAACTATAGTGTTATTTTAATTATTGAATGTCTTTTAATTGAATTTAGAATTCTCGGCTGACTGTATTTTGCTTCAATGAAAAATTTGGGGGGTGTATCTGTGTGTGTCTTGTCAACTATTCTATCTCTTTCTACATTATTGTTTTGAGATGGGACCTCTCAATGAACCTGGAAGTTTTCTGGTTCCAGTAAATCCCAATCTTTCTCTTTTTCCTCCCCTCACAGTGCTGAGGTTGCATGCTCTCACACAACAGTATCTGGCATTTTATTGAGGTGCTGAATCAAATTTTCATGCTTGTTCAGCAGGCATTCTTACCTACTGGGTCATAGGAGCAGGCCAATTTTTGTCCCTGCCAACCAGAACTGAATAATCACACAGAAATTAAATTGCTGCTTGGCCCATTAGCTCTAGCTTCTTATTAGATAACTCTTAAATATTAATTTAACTGATTTCCATTAATCTGTGATCACCACGAGGTCATGGACTACCAGCAAAGTTTCAGTGCTTCTGTCTCCTGTGGTGGCTCCATGGCTTCTCTCTGACTCTGCCCTTTTTTCTCCCAGCATTCAGCCTAGATTACCCTGCCTACCTAAGTTCTGCCTTGCTATAGTTCCAACGCAGTTTCTTTATTCACTAACCAATATAAGCAACACACAGACAGAAGGAGCTCCCACACCACTAGGTCACCTTTCCAGACCCAAGATTGATTTTCATTTCTTACATATTTTCTTGAAATTAATCCCATGTTTGTATTCCTGCTCTTTTTTGTACCTAAAGCATCTTATTGCTCATTAATGATTTTTTTGATTCTTTTATTCTAAAGGTGAAGTTGTGCTTATGTACAAAATAAAAAAGTATTAAAAATTACTTTTTCAAGCACTTCAAACACATAAATTTGGTACATATGACTTGCTGGGTTTTATTTAAGTTATTTATTTTCCTTTTTATACCTTGCTGTTTCTAAAACTTTCATCATCAAAATAATATCAGTTCTTTGCTAATGTTCCACATATAAAGACATATTTATAGTTCTTTATGTTGGTCTTTTGGTCTGGATTTTTTTCTTGACTCTATTGATTTTTTAAGTGATGTATATATTCAGTTATTAAAATATAAAATTATTTATGATATATGTTTCATTTAAAGGGTTAAAATGTAATTTCCATAGGTCATATTTGAATCAGAAAATATTTATTTCTTTTTTTCTGAACATGCTAATCATGCTTACATAAATTCTTAGTCTCATATCTCCAATATGTCATTGTTGTAGCTATTCATTATGGCTGCCCATTTTATTTATGTAAAATAATACATGTATGGAGCATATTCATTCATTAATTCATACGTGTGTGTGTTAGTAATATATGTCTTTTTATCTTTATAAGAGAAGAATATACTGATCAGTTAATATATTGGATTATATACTTATAGAAATGAGAGAATTTATTACAGGATTAATACTGAAGTAATGATTTGGGATACATTATTCACTGTTACTTGTATCCTTACCACAGAATTGCAAGCTGCAATTGCGGTTGCTACAATTGCTTATAGTCCTCTTTTACAGTTATTGACAACTTAAAATGTAAGAAGATTATTTCAATCCATCGCATTGTTGGCCCTTTGTTGGTCATAATATTCAAGTTTGTATTACTCAAACACAATTTAAAATCAACAGAGTAAGAAGAAGCAGTGGTCATGTATTCTGGCGACTTTGAAATTTAAGACCTCACTTCTCTTTAAAGCACCAGCAATATAGATGATTTCTATGTTTGAAGTCATACTCTGCCCGACACAAGCTTCAAATCTGTACAGAGCTGACCCCAAATAATGGTGTTGTTAGCAATGACTTCATGCTTTATGGGGTTTGGAGAAAAACGAAAAGCTGGATCGATCTGCTTTCTTCAGACCTGGTGCCCTGTAGTCTTCCTTGAATAAAGTACTTTGTCCCAGTGTAGGAAGAATGTGGGAATGAAGAGGGAAAGAAAGGGTTCTTCCTCATCCCTTTTAATTAAGGGTCATTGAAAGTGACTCAGTGAGGCAGAAACCCCATTGTCTACCTTTCATTCAGGTGCTAGACCAATCAGTCCAAAACGGTAAATTTCAAAGTTACTTTCAAAATATAAATTGAAATCACAACACTCCATAAAAATCAACAAACATGGAAAAACAAATTTTAGTGCTAAAACCATTACCATCTAATTATGTTGATTGCTTTTCCAGAAAAACTACTAAAATTCCAAGAAATATGTATATTTCTAAATATATATATTCTAAAAATGAAAATCCAATATTCAATTTAGAGGACATATTTGTTTATTAAATAAATAAAATTCACATGATCCTCATGTTTCCTGAAATTGTCGACATGTTGATGCTTATGGAAAAGTATTTAAGTATTGTAAAGTTGTATGCACTTTTTAGTTTGTTTATACATTTTATGGGAGCAAGTACCAACATCATTACACATACAGAAACACAAACACAGATAATTTGTCCTATCAAATGTTAGCTATATCATACAGATTTTGACAATGTATAATCAGTTTAAAAGTTTAATGGCTTTTTACACTAAAAACCCATATTTTTAAAGTCTTCTGGAGTATGTTCATATGCAAATTTCCAGGTCAAAGATTTTGTGTGTTAAAAGAAAAATTGCTGCAATTTAGTTCTATTGGGCTGAGGTTTACACATTCTTTCCATAGTCCATGATTCTGCACTCTTCTAGAAGTGGTATGTAAGTAAACTTATGAAACTGTCTGGCTTATTAAATTATAAAGCCAGAAGGAGTTTTCATTCACATCTTTGTTAATAATTGGAAAAACAAAGGATCAGTGTTCTGAGTGTTTCAGACAAAATGTAACAAGAAACACTCTCAGTGGATGTTAAATTAAATATATTTATATATGATGTATTTTTATGAAAATGGTAAAAAATATGATGAGAAGCACACTGTACTAAGACAGAATTCAGAAATGGCAACTACCATAAATAAGTAAATAAACTAAAATCATTATCAGTGTCCACCAGGCAGGGTTTGTTTTCTATGTCACAATGCATGGGAGCTCTATTTTCTGGACTCATATAGCTTAACCACAGTTTATGTTTGTAAACTTGACACTCGATACTCATCAGATATGTCATGGTGCATATTATTATCACAGAAGCCTTGGCAGAAGGAAGGTCCTGTAGAAGCTGAAATGACCATACACAATTTTACAGCACCTCCCATTACTGGAATTATACAAATGATTTTGGGGTTGCCTGTCTGATGCATTATTCTAGAATCTGATCAAGAAAATAGGATTTTAAATTCTGAGGACAGTTACATAATACATCAAAATAAACTCAAGATTCATAAAAAAATACTATGCAGCTACAATCACATGATATTTTAAAAAAGTACCAAAAAGGATGTTGGTAGAATAAATTCAGACTTATTAAAAATGATGATTAAAATTGAGTCTACATGTATAAATGGCTGAAATTGTGTCCTGTGCCTCAAACTGAATAAAACTCATTTCAAAATTATCAAAAATTTTAATTCACTGCCATTATTAAGATCAGTTAAATCACTCTACATGGTTAAGAAATTCCTTGTTTGTACTATTATTTGATTCTGGTTAGTTATATAATTTTTTAGTGCTGGCTAATTTACCCCATATTTTCTTTTTAGAGAAAACCAATATGTTAATATATGAAAGATCAAGTAGTGACCTAGCTTTCTATAAAAGTCATGAAATAGCAGAAATCCAAAAGAATTTTCATAATCTTGAATCACTATGGATATTATTGACTATGAAGTAATATTTTCTGTTAGAAAAAATGTTTTCTTATTTTCTTTTCTAATACATTTTATGAATAACTGTAGTCTCTCTCTCTCTGTCTCTCTCTCACACACACGCACACACGCACATATTTGCTGCTATGTCCAACTCTTGGATTGATGAGGATTTCTCTCATAATATCCATAATTGTTTTCAGTACCATTTATAGCATTACAAAAACTATAACAGCGTTTTTGCAAAATCTATAAAATCTTAGATCGTTTTTTTGATCAATATTCTATTTTTCCTAACCAGGAAATTAAAATATAGAGTTATTAACATTCAGAACCAATGTCCATACAGCATAGGTTGTATTTATTCATGTTCTGGTAATACTGTATTTCAGATCTTGGCACATGTTGAATGTTGTGTTTCAAAGTGTAACCTCCAGACCCCCATGAAGATATCTAGGTTTTATATAGCATTCTCACATTTCTAACTCCTCTCAACTTTTCCTTTGGTCTTGAGATTCAAGATAATATTAACATAAATGCTAATCAGACATGAAAAATAAAAATAACATTTATGTTTCTGAGAATTAAAGCCTGGAAATGAGCATCTTTGTCACGCAGAAGACTTGTTGAATAATCAGACCTTATAACTCTTGCATATACAAAATAAATTCCTTACTGCCTGCCTATTTTGTTGTAATAAGATTGAATCTTGTGATGATCCACTGGTTACTTAATTTTATTAGGAAATCAGTCTTTAATAAACAATAGACTCTCAGGTTTCTGGTGTGCCCTAAGATTCTTGCAATCTGTTTCCAGAGTTTATGGTATTTTATGTCTTTGACTGACTCGAGAATCTACATATAAATTAGCATCCTACTAACTGAATCCATACCTGACACTGCTTGGGTAACCAGGAACCACAGAGTAGATAGCTCAGAAATGGGGAGTATAAGCAAAACCTACTGGGCTAAAAAATAGCTATAAAATGATTCCTAATGATATTCTTCTATATTCATATATCAGTTCATTATTCAGCCATCATCAGAGAAACTTCCTCCTGCAGCAGATAGGGAATCGACAGTCAGGCATTACAAACACACACACAAGCACACACAAGCTCACACACTCAGAGAGAGACAGAGAGAGAAAAGAGAGAGGAGTGGTCTAAATGGGAGGTCTCCATTAAGTAAATCCCTTCCCTCAGATCTTAGGGAGCACAGTGAGGGGGGGAAAGGAAGTGGAAAGAGTGTATGAACTACAAGGGATAAAGGACAGCAGAAGAACAACACCTTACATATCAACATGATCAAAGCTAATATGAACTGACAGAACGAAACAGCATGCGCAGGTCTAAAGTGGGTCTACATCAGGTCCTTTGAATATATATTCTGACTTTCAGTTTTGACCTTTTATGAGACTCCTGACCATGTGGCTGAATGGGCCTCTGACTCTTCAGCCATCTCTAGGTCTTTTTTGCTTATATTGGTTTGCTTTTTCCAACTATGATGTGATTGACTGCTTTTGTTTTATCTTATTACATTTTATTTTGTTATGTTTGGTAGTTTTTTCTTTGAAACCTGTTCTTATCTAATGAAAGACAGAAAGGGAGTGGATTCAGATGGGAAGGGAAATGGGGAGGAAATGGAAGAAGTAATTGTAATCAGGATATATTATATAAAAATAATCCATTTTAATAAAAGGAATAAAAAGATAAAATGATAAGCATCTCTGTGGCCCTGGGTGCAGGCTCTGACTCTCTCAGGCTTTAAATATGGTGGAGGTTGTTCACCTCAAACTCTATTGTGAAATGAGGGGGCCTGCTTGTTGGGGTATCTGTCCTGCCTGGTACCCCACAACTGGCAAGTCCCAAAGAGAATCACACAGAGATCGCCATAATATTATAAACTGATTGGCCCATTAGCTCAGTCTTCTTATTAGCTCTTGTATCTTACATTAACCCATTTTTCTTATCTATGTTAGCCATGTGGTTCAGTACCTTTCTCAGTAGGTTAGGTCACATATTGCCTCTTCGGTGGTCTGGGCTGGACTGGGAGGAATGGGCTTCCTCCTTTCCAGTATTCTCCTGTTCTCAAGGGGCAGAGGCAGACTGACCTCTATGACTTCAAGGTGCGGTAGCACACACCTTTAATCCCAGTGACTGGGAGGCAGAGACAGACAGATCTCTGTGAGTTCAAGGTGTGGTAGCATACACCTTTAATCCTAGCACTGGGGAGGCAGAGNGTTTGAATGCTGAGGAAGGAGCAACAGCTGCAAAAAGATATTTGCTTATAAATGTTGCTGAATTAATCCAAGATATGTATTCTTAAAATACCTTGACTTCAAAATTGAAGTCAGGAGGTATGTTACTTTGGAGAAGAGATTTTGCTTTTGTTTCCACAGAAAATGAGAGGCTGTGGATTCATTCTGACTTAAGAAAAATCAGGTTCGATCAAGGAGGACCACCTGAGAAATCTCGGGTAGGAACAGATGGCCCAGTATCAGAGTTCTACATCCAAAACAGATTCAGGACTTGATTATACCTCTAAATTTTCTTTAGCTCCACATAAGATTTTCTGTGCCCCCAACCAGCAGGAAGTAGCCTGGAAAACTACACCCACATTCCCAAAAAATGGACTGTGAATATTTTCCATTTTTTTAAGAGGGGGAAGTAGTGCAGGAGAATTATCTGTATTCTGTTGATCATGTATTTTAATAAAACACTGATTGGCCTGGCAAGAAGTATAGGCAGGTAAACCAGACAGGAAGTAGAACAGGAAAATACTGGAAAGTAGGAAGCCCATTCCTTCCAGTCCAGCCCAGACCACTGAAGAGGCAACATGTGACCTACCCAGCTGGGAAAGGTAAGGAGCTCTATGGCTAGCATAGATAAGAATAATGGGTTAATATAAACTACAAGAGCTAATAA
>LOEQ01004197.1:111216-124586 GCA_001685075.1 Bramus lutescens | reverse complement strand
GGGCGTTAAAGAAGACTAAATATCGTAAATAAAGTGCAAAAAAGAGATGAAAGATTGATGTGGCATCAATCCTGAGAGTTAACATCAAAATCTTAAAGATCAATTCCCCGCTTTATTTGGGCCTTGTGGGATTCACTAAATAGAGAGGCAATGTGACGGAAAGTCCCCGTTCTGAGCAAGATGAGAGGCATTCAATTCTGTCCTGTCTACAGATAGATGGCCTGGAAGGAAAAGCTGTGAATCAGTAAATACAATGATGGGGAAAAGAAAGGAGAGCCGATTTTCCTGTCACTTCAAGCTTTTCCTAAAGATGGATGATAGTAAAAATAGACTAGAAAGCCCAAAGACCATGCTATTGAATACAGTAAAAAGGAAAACTTACAGAAGTTAACTGGCAGTGCCTGGTGCTTGAAGACACGGCTGAGCTCCATTTGTGCAGAACACATCTGTACCTGCATTTTTCTCTTACATTTTCTTGCAGAAAGAGATCTATTCCCTCAATTACTGAATCCTTTAAAGATTTTTCAGTTATTGCACACAGTTTTGGAAAACGTATTTCAAAATTTCTCTCATTTTAAATGTTTCTCAGAGATATTCATTTCACTAGGAAAATTTGCTTTATTGTTTATTTTCTTATTGTTGCTACTTTTCTTTCTGCTTTGTTTAGTCAGCTGATTAAAATGGTTATTAACCAAGCATTAAATTTTTAATGAAACAATATAATGTAAATGAATGGAAGGATAACTAAATCATTCAGCATTTTTCCGAACTAAATGATGTTCTGGTATTAACTGAGGAAACAAATTATTAAGCACACTTATTTTCTATGGAATTATTTTTCACACCTTAAGGTAATATGACCCCCTTACACTTCCCTCTTAGTCACATTTCCTTCTTCCCACGCCTCTAATTTTTTCTGCTGTTAAATATTATAGATCTTTTAAATTTAACAAAATTAACTCATGGAAGTGAACCTGTTAGACTGTTTATTTTAAAACCAGACAAGAGTCTACAAGAGAAAATTCTTAAGCAAAATCTTATTCCTGTCCATCTATACACTGCAGTCCCAACATAGCATTACACATGGCTTTCCTTTCTTGACTACTTACCCAATACCATTTACATTTAAGTTTATAATAAAAATTTGTGTTATAATATTACTAAATCATTTTCATTTGGGGCATATTCTGAAAATAAGATTTCTTTTATATGAAGAGAGTAAAACTGGAAACATATTGAAAATACTTTATAATTCCATAAAATGTGCAATCAGTTCCAAAATATAAGTTGTATTAGAAAACTATTATTGGAGCATAGTTTCTATTTCTTTTCTTTTCTTTCTTTATTTTTTTATAAAATTAAATTCTTCCTGTGGATGACCAATGGACTTTCCAAACTCATACAGACTGCACCTCCCTTCCTAATATTATGACATCGACCAGTCTGTGCCTTTTAACTGCATTCCATTTGTAGAGGTCAGGTGTAATTTCATAATTTTGATTTCATTGATAAGAATGTAAACTTTACTTTTTCAAATACACATTAATATTTTAAAATGCACTTTGAAAGGTAAAAGTTCAACACTTTGGCCTATCGGAACAAATACAATTTAAAATCTTGCTCTAATGTAATAAAGAAGATCTCTGATATTTGAGAATAAGAAAGAAAGCTTCTGTGTTTTGGAGAAATTGGGGTTATGGAGGTGAATGGACAGAGAAATGTCTAGGCTTTTAACCGTGTGTGTGTCTGTTAGTTTTTTAAGTTTCCAAGATAGGAAAACTACTTGGAGAAAATGCTGTTATTTGGTGTCAGTTTATCCTTCCCAATTAGAAACACTTAGGAACATGGAATGACAGAAATCGGAAAGAATGCTTAGGTTGCTCTTTCAGGGGCTTATTGTGCTTCTGCTATTTGTTTTTATAGAAGTTGATGTTGTCCAGCTGCATAAAATAAGTATAATGAAAAACATCTATAAGTCACATGATGCTCAGATGTTTCTTTACATACCCTGTATATTGTTGAACATTTTATCATGACATTTTTATTAATTATATCACAAATTAACTAAAATAATTTTCTTTAGAAAATCTAACAGACAAGGTAAGAGAGATATCGTGCCTTGCAAATAGTAATATCTAAATTTGATTTTTCCAGAATCTACATTAAAATAAATCATATTTCATAGTACATGTTTGCAATTCCAGTGCAAAGGAAGAAGGCTTGTTGAGCTGACAACTGAAATGGAAAAACAGGGAATTCAGACACATGAGCACAAGTAAACAAACTGCACCGCAAGGTTTGTTTTTATTGTTACAGCTCCTTTGATAACAGAGTTACAAGTTTACAGTTCAGTAAAGATGCTTGATTCAAGGGCTGGCATGCCCAAGGTAATATAAAGCACATCGATTTTATTTTTTTTCCAGAAAAACATGTGCCATGAAAGCTTGATTTTTTCTGTTTTCTAGAAATTGAGGAAGGTGACAGGCATTCCTGTGTTCCTACCCACATTTTCTGGCATTCCAAATTTCCTCCCTAAGAACTATCAAAAACAAAAGTTTCCAGGCCAGAGTTACAAATACATTATATCTTCATATAATCTTTGTTCAAACCCAGCAAAAATCTAATTATTTCATATAATTTCTGAGTATGCTCATTACATATTTATAACTTAAAAGTTATTTTTAGAGATGTAAATGTTAATAATTCTGGAGACAGAGAGGAAATGAATTCTGCCCCAATTTCTGAACTTGTAAATATAGGGTAATCTTAGTAAATTATATAGATCAAATCAATTTTCTAACATAAATGTAAAGGTATCATTATTAAAATGCAATATTATTGGTATAAAGCTAGAACAAACTTACCAAATGTATGCATAATTTGAGTTCTGAAAATCACTGGCTTGACTTTTGATGGTTTGTCATGTACAGGCAGCTCCCTCTCCAACTGACCTCATGGAACTGAGTAAAGGGATGCAATTTTCTCTCTTCTTGTCTTTGTCTATTCACTTTTTTTGTAACAAAATGCTAACATTTGTGGATTATGACAGTAGACTTTTTATTTCCCATTTATATAAGCTAAAGAGAGTGAGAGCATGTCAGAGATGGTTTCTTCCTTTTTCTTTTTTTTTTTGACCTCTGGTGGTAAAGGCTCATATAACTGTTTCCGTTCTCTTTTGTAAAGAAAATAATTTCATTCACAAGCCAGAGATCTCATAATATAATCACTTCTGCAAAGGTCCCACTTCACATACTATCCTCTTTGAGGCTGACAATTGTTCTGGTGAGCTTTGGTGGGATATGGCATCTATTCCTAGAATCTCTCTCAACTGTGTGCATTATGCCTCTCCTACCATCTTAACTCATCAGGTAAGTGTGCATTTTTAGTGAGTGTTGTATGAGTCTCTGCAACCTTCATGGCCAGCAGAGTGAACAACCATAAGAGGCATTAACACCTTTTGTGTCAACACAAATTAATGGCCAGTGTTAGCTTAAACTTCATGAGACTGGTTCTGAGTAGAGTAGTTTTTTTTAGGCATATGTAAGAACAACACAATATGACAAAAATTATTCTGGTGATTATTAACTCAATCCATGTGCACAACAAAGGATATATAAATCTCCTTTAGGAAAAAAAGTAAATGAAAATAGATCTGACATGCCTTCATCAAAATTATTTGTAAGACAACAAACATGGGTTGTGTATATCTGCAGAGAAAAAAAAACTAATTTACTATAATTGTCTAGAAGAGAATCCCAAGCAAGAAAAGTCTATGGCCACAAAGTGATAGAATAAATCACCAAGCTAGGAGCTGCTTCCATTTTAGATTTCTGAGCAGGCAACAGTGATTATATTCCTTCCCATGAAGGAATAACCATGTGCTCCTAACATTCTAGGTTCTCCTAGTGCTTTTTTGTGAGCACAGACCTCTTTTCTGCCTACTAGTGAGATACTGGAGAGGAGCAATGCATTCTGACACAGACTAAGATTTCCTTTCTCTCTTCCTTCCTTCAATGTGTTTTGTTGTGTGAAGGAAAGAAAGGAGCAATGGGCCCAACAGGCTCCTTTTAAATTTCTAAGCATTAGCCGGGCTATGGTGGTGCACGACTTTAATCCAAGCACTTGGGAGGCCTAGGCAGGTGGATCTCTTTGAGTTCGAGGCCAGCCTGGTCTACAAGAACTAGTTCCAGGACAGGGACCAAAGCTACAGAGAAACCTTGTCTCGAAAAATCCAAAAAAAATATATAAATAAAAATAAAAAAAAAGACTAGGGAGGAGAAGGGATAGGCTCACGAGAACCATTCTTGTTCTGTTATGGTGGAAACATTGTCTTGGTCAAGGGTCTATTTCTTAAAACATTCCCATAACTTTAAATTTTGAAAGCAAGAAAAGGGGGGAGAAGGAAAGTTTCCTGTTATAGTCCGCCAAGGCAAACACATAATCTTTCCCCTAGAAACTAGAAATCACAGGATCTCACAGACAGTCCCAAGGGGATCATCACAGGCCAGAAATGAAAAACAATTGTTCGTACAGAGTTTGAGAATATGAAAAGCAAATGTGGTACCTTCCCCCAGTGCCTGCTGACCTTGATTGAGATGATTTGTTAAAGCACTAGGCAGAGGGCAAAACTGACCTTAGGGACTGGCTAATTTCATGTTTTAGTTGCTGATAAATAAGTCAGTCTCAGACAAAACGTATTTAACACATGTTCTATGAAGGTTTCATTTGTGGAAGAAAAAACATTATTTAAAATATCTGGTATATTTAATACCAAATCTACTGTTGCTGTCTGGGTCTGGATATCAGAATTATATGAAACAGTTTCCACAATAAAGACTCCCATAGCAAAATGAATTTGGAAAAGTATTGATTGCGAGGTTAAGTTCAAGAGGTTATCGTCTACAAGGAACCATTCCAGAATGACACTACTATTCTAACATGCCTAATAATTGGGTTAATTAACCAATATGAACATTCATTTCTTATTCAAATTGAACTATAGTTCCTGACTGGTGTCATCTTAGCAATGTTTTGGCTGGCCTATGAAGAATGGATGGCTGAACGAGTGCTATGTTCTTCATATTGTATGGCAATCATTGTAATTCTTCCTTATCACAAGTTTTGAAGACTGATACCCTTCCTGAACTATGTTTTTGACATGAAGATTGTGGGATCCTGTCATTGCCAGAAATCTGAGTAAATTATATAGTGTTGTCCTGGTTTCTTCTGTTGCTGTGATGAATTCCATGACCAAAACTAACTTATATAGGAAAAGGGTTATTTGGCTTGCACCTGCTGCTAACGATTAATCAATGAGGGAAGTCAGGGCAAACACTCAGGCAGGAGCCTGAAGCAGACACCATGGAGGGATATTGCTTACTGTCTTGATTCTTTTACAACTAGGACCACCTTCCCACCCAGGTGCAGCACTGTCCACAGTGGTATGTGGCCTCCCACACCAATCATTAATTAATAAAATGCTTATAGGCCAATCTGATGAAGACAATTCCTTGACTGAGATTTCTTCTTCCAAGGGAGTAGTTTATGTAGAGTTGATCAAAACAAATTAGGACAACTGTTTTGTCCTAGGAAATGCCCTTAACTTAGGAGACAGAAATGATCCACATATTTCTTAAAGTAGTTTTCTAACTAATGTAAGTGAAGTAATTAGAAGAAAGTCATGTAACATGCAGGTTTCTTAAGACTCACCACCAAATTTCACTGCTACTGCATGCTGTTGTAAAATTTAGGGTACAGATTTAGCCATTGCTTAAAGTAAGAATTAGAATAACCTTCCACTTGGTGAGAATGTTCAAGGAAATCAGTGAGGGAAAAATACCAATCATTTTGTAGTTATATATGACAGATCCAGTGACATCCCCTAATGTATTTTGTCACTTCTCAAGATAGTTGATATTAATAAGAAATTCCTCATTAACTGAAAATTGTGTTTGTAAGATTAAATCTGAATCACTATAAATTATAGTATTAAATACAACCTAGGCTGACTGAACATTTGGCAATGTGAGAAGTTTTACAAGAGAAACACCATGAAATGAGCCAATTATTCCCTTGTAAAGTAATTCAGATAGTACTGGTGCATTTTTCAAATATAGATTAAAGTGTTCCTTCCATAACTTGACCACAGTTCACTTGTGATCCAGATAGGTCCAGTGCCTTGAAAACAGAGCTTAACTGGGTGGCAATATGCAAAATGAAGCATTTGTATTTTAAAGGAAGTCATGGATAAATTTTTTTGATTTCTTTTTAAAAGTAACACAAACATATTCCATTTGTTTAAAATATCCTAAAGAGGAACATACACTTTCAAAAATATATTTAAAATGATTTATATATTGTTTGATATTTTAATATTTTTAAAGTACATGATGTTCTTCAGATTTTGCTCTCCCCAAAATCTTTCTTCATAATTATCTTTTAAATTCACTTAAGCAGTAAAGTAGAATATCCTTTTGTTATGCATCTCTTTAGTTGTTTACAAACAGACAATTATAAAAAATTCTACTTTAAGTAGCAATTTTAAATGATAGTAAATATTAGGGAACTAATGTCTTTAACATATTTTGATAAATAGAAATAGTTTATGCATAAACTGAAAAGCAGAATTGTTTTGAATTATTTAGCATTGATTATTCATGCATTTCCTTTTGCTCAGAATGCATGCCATAGTTGATCTTTCAATATGATAAAAAAGAAGTATACTCTATTGGGATGCAGATAACAAATTTATATAACAGAACTTGGATTTACTGTATTATATTGTGTGGAGTATTTAAATATTTGAGCATACTTCATACTATTTTCCACAGTGGTCACAACATTATGAATTTCTATCAACAACGTGCAAGGGGTCCAGGTTCTCTATGTTCATCTATTCTGATTGGAGGTTGTGTGACCAAGACTATAACTTTAGTGTCACTTTAGACTGTCTAGTTTCTGGCACCATTTGGCATACTTACTATTAGCAGTCTTATCAATCAGATGAAATTATGCACACATACATTTATTACTGGAGCCATTATTTGAATATGTTTTTTAAGCTTATTATTATACCATTATGATAAAATTATCAGTTAACAAAAATTAAGGCCTAATAATATGTATTTTAGGTTAAATGTAACTTTTAAGTTAAATGTAACACAGTGTATGCAGCATCAAATTTCTATTTAATTTATATTTTCCTTTATTATTTCCAGTTTTTTATTAGTTCCATGAGAGTTTTCTACAATATGTTTTGACTAGGTTAATTCATAACCAGTCTCCTCATACATCAGTTCCTCTTCTCCAACTCACCCCAATATGCCCTCATTTTTTTGACCCATCAAGTACAGCCCATGTTACCAATTTATTCTTTGATGTGTGGCCCTGACTAAAGGTTGGTCTACACTAATCAGCAAGTCCTGTTCTCAATGAAGTGGATGGTTCCTGAGTATGGTATCCAGCTTCGACCTTGGGCCTCCCCATGGGCATGTATCCACATACACCCTTTACGAGAATATGTATATACGCTTGTGTCCACTACTCACCTCCACAAACCACATAAATTAGCTTCTCTTTATCCACAGTTGACTTATAACAGTTCCAGTTACCCTTAATCAAGCACATTTCAAAAATACTAGCGGGGAAATTTCATAAACTAAAGAATCCCACACTATAACTTTCAGGCCACCATTTTGATTGCAAACACTGTCTGAGGTATCCGATTTTATTTACCTCCCTCACATTAGGAATGTGAAATATCCTTATTTTCATATTATCCACCCTTTTTATATTACTTCCCTGTTAATTATTTAGTAGCCTTCTAATTATTGGATCAATTATCTTATCAGGACTCCCGAGTAATCCTTATGTATAGAATACTTCTATGTCTTTCACCTCCCATTATATTACCACAATAATGTTATTGTCTGATTTCACACTATGGTAAGAAGGCTGAGTATGCATACACAGCAGCAAATTGTGATGTATATATTCACAAAGCATTTTTTAAAATACATCGTTATGCTTGTTCTACTTCATTGTTAAGTATTGACAATTCCTTGCAGCATTTAATTGATATATTAAACTTCATAAGTGTATGAAAATATGTTATATGTAGTTTGCAACTAGCTTTAATTTCAAGAATTTCACTGGAATTATGGAGTACTTTTGCATCCAAGAGAACAGGCAGTTAACAGAAAGACAGGATGGTGAGCAGGATAAAGTCCTGACTGTTTGGTTCTTCTAGTATGTCTCAGCACTGGTCTGGTATCAAACTAGAATCACTAGGGAACTTGTTAAAGTGCATTTCTTGGATAATATCAATGCCAAGTATAACATAATTTGGGGAGGATGGGGCATTTAACAAGTTTCCAAGGCAATTCTCATGCAGAAAAATATTTGAAAAATTGTTCCAAAGGGAGTCAGAGTAAACAACTCCCTTCCTTTTTTTCCTCAAACTTACTGGATAACCTGCATACAAGGAAAGTGTACTCCTGAGTGACTGTACATTTCTTCTGGGTTTTGGGATACAGATTTCACAAACAAGTCACCAGAAACCGAGCATTGGATGATGTTTTGACTTATGTGCCTCTTGTAAATTTTTCTCCCCTTTGGCTATTTCCACTCTGACTGCAAACAAGAGAAACAGTGTTATTGTGTTTGTCCTTTTATTAATATCCAAGGGAAAGATAAAGTTCGTCAGTCTGAACTTACAATATACTGATAGGCTTTATATTTCATGCTTTTTGTAGAGCACTGTTTCTGAAAAAAAGAAAAGAAAAAACGCAGCTCAACATGAAACTCAGATACAATGGATTCAAGAAATATTTTAAAGAATACTCATCATTAGATCTACATTTAGGGAATTGGTTTGATTTTGATTTTCTCAGTAGGTATATAGCATATACTTATTCTTTGTATATTTAATTTTTCTAATGTAGTATAAATTTTTATTTGTTAGGCTTTAGACATTCAATTATATTATTTGATTTAGCTTTATAGCTACAAATCTAGAAAATGTATACCAACCACTGTGATATTTTTAAAAACAACTACCAAATATTGTCTGCAATCACCATTGGAATTTGTATATATATTATCATTTAAGAGGCATTATTTTATACAGAAAATATATTCTACATTTAAAAAACTCCATGGGTACCAATTTTCTATGAAATTAAACAATAGTGTTTTGACTTATATAAAAATCATCTACAACATTTAATTAATTCATATTTTCACCTTTACTAGTAATTACATATGTAATCACTAGATTATCATTCTCTTTTCATGTCCATTTATGGAACATTTGCTTCCCATAGGTTCCTACTTTCCCCAAAGACTTTACCTTAAAACCTGCAATGTATGGGCGCATTAATTTTCTCTGTATTCATATCCAATATTTTTTTAACCTGTGTCTTTTTATAGGTGAGTTGAGTTCATTTATGTTAAGGGATACTAATGATCAGTGATTGCTAGTTCCTGTTATTTTAGTTTTCTTTGTTAATGATGTTATTGTGTGTGTGTTTTTCTCTTCTTTGTGATTAGCTTCTGTGAAATCATCTATTGTCTTTGTTTTTGTGGATGTTGCTAACTTTCTGTGGTTGGAGTTTTCCTTCTAGTACTTTGTGTAGTGCTGAGTTTGTGGATAGGTATTGGTTAAATCTGGTTCTGATATGAAGTATCTTGTTTTGTCCATCTATGATGTTTGAAAGTTTTACTGGGTATAGCAGTCTTGGCTGGCACCTGTGGTCTCTTAATGCCTGCATAATACTTGACCAGGATCTTCTGACTTTCATTGTTTGCACTGAGAAGTCAGGTATAATTCTGATAGATCTGCCTTTATATGTTACTTGGCCTTTTTTCTCTGCAGCTGTTAATATTCATTCTTTAGTATGTATGTTTAGTGTTTTGATTATTATGTGGTAAAGGAACTTTTCTTTCTTTTGGTCTAGTATATTTGATGTTCTGTAAGCTTCTTATGTCTTCATATGCTTATCCTTCTTTATGTTGGAAAACTTCTATGATTTTATTGAATATTTTTCTGTGATTTTAAGTGAGACTTCTCCTTCTTCTATCCCTATTATTCTTAGGTTTGGTCGTTTTATGGTGTTCCATATTTCCTGGATATTTTGTGTTAAGCTTTTGTTAGATTTTGCATTTCCTTTGACTGTTGAGTCTATTTCCTCTATTGTATCATCAACGCTTGAGATTCTTTCATTTATCTCTTGTATTCTACTTTTTATGCTTGTATTTATGGTTCTTTATCATTTTCCCATATTTTCCATTTCCAGAATTCCCTTGGTTTGTGTTTTTTTTATTGTTTTTATTTCACTTTTTAATTCTTAATTTTTTTTCTTAAAAAATACTAATATATTTGAGAAAAATGTAAATTTTGTGCCAGGGAGAAATTGAATCCATTTGCCACATTGGCATAGAAAAGTTTAGGTAAGTTAGCAGTCATATATCCAATGACAGAGAGGAAAATGACACAGAAAAGTAAAAAATATAGATATTCATGTGTTCCAATATAGACATTTCCTGCTACACTGAGCACATCATTTTTTATAGAATTTTTATAATTCCTAAAATGAAAATTATACAGCATATGTTCTATAAAATATACATGTCACCATAGAATCTTCATCCAGTGACGGATGGAGATAGACAGAGACCCTCTTCAGAGCACTGGACTGAGTTTCCAAAGTCCAGTTGAAGAGCAGAAGGAGGGAGAAGAGAAGATGAGCAACACCTCTGGACGGCGAGGTGTTGGTTCATCCACTGAGATAGTGTGCCTGTTCTAATGGGAGCTCACCAAATCCAGCTGGACCAGGACTGAATGNAGGGTTCCCTGCCCTCTCTTAAGGAGGGAGGGGGAGGGAGGAGGGGAAGTGGGGAAAAGGAGGAGAATGGGAGGAGGGGAGGAAGTGTAAATTTTTGAATGGAAAAATAAAATAAAATATACATGTGAAACAATTTTTGTAGATAGTTGGTGTAGGAAGTCCTTCTGCATATGTTCTGCTTTTATTGGTTAATGAATAAAGAAGTTTGCCTTGGTCTGTGCTAGGACAGACTAGAGCTAGGTGGGGAAAACTAAACTGAATGGGGGGAGAAAGTAGGCAGAGTCACAGGAAGCCAGGTAGCTGCATACTGGGATAAACATTCTGGAAACAACAACAATAAGAACAAACAAAACAAAAATAAAAACAAAAACAAAAAACAAACAAACCCCACTACTTAGATATTTGACATCATGCCTCACAAATCCCAAATCAGTTTATTTATTGCTTGAATTAATGTTAACCAAAACTTAGCCTGTGTTTAAGAGTCATAGGAAAGCATCCATGGCCACCATTGTCCTTAGAGGTTGATCTTTCCTTCTTAGAATATTGTTGGAGCAGAGTTGCTTACTTCTTGAATTCACTGTCAGTTATTTAGAGAGTTATGAGTTTATATAAATAGAAAATATTCATAGGATCATGAAAATTTGCTTTCCTTTTGCTTTCAAAAAGCATTATTCTAGTCTTTCTTGATTACCTCAATGCAGAATTTACAGTGCCAGCAAATGATCTCATTAAGGATATATAGCTGAGAGTTAATTTATTATGGAAATACATAATGAGAAATGTCATTGTGAAGACATAAAAACATATACTTAGTCTTAGACATTATAGGCAGCTATAAGGCAATTTATATACACTAAGTATATGCAATCTTTCATTGACTGAATTCTTAAGCTGCACATGTCTATCTGTTTTAAAGACACAAAATGCAATATTCTTTGTCCAAGTTTGAAGCTGTTCCTCTGTGTTGTTTCTTTGATTGCAATGTCTGATCTTTCCTGTCAACATATTTTAATTTTACTGCTCATTTCTTTGTGGTAAAAGAAACACCTTCTAAAACGGTATCTTTGTGTATACATAAGATGTTCAGAAATTTTAGAGGTTTTAGAAAAATAATGTCAATAGTCCCACAGTAGAATATTAAATATATTGTTTTAAATTAAACCAACAAAATTTAATAATTAAATAATTTCTTATCTTTAAAAAAAGGAATTTGCAGATAAATGGATGCAGCAAAAAATATATTGAGTGAGGTAATCCAGGTATAGGTAATTCCTTCAATATATTATGCTTCATAGTTTGGGATCTATGTTTAAAGAATGCCATTTTATTAGCTTATTCCTTATATTGACTAATATATTTGATTATAAAATTGTGTTATATATGTAATAATAAAATTTCCTTTCTTTTTTAAAATATCAAACACTTGATGTATTACAATATGGGTAAATAAACATATACTAGATTTTAATTGTTGAAGATATTGTTCTATTGAAACTCTTAGAAATCTTGCAAATCTTTAAAACAAAATTCTTGACCTCCTTACATTTTCTGATACTCATTTCAAATAGAAGTCCACAAATACTAAAGCTAGGACTTGAAATAGTATTTCAAATAAATTCTAGTGAGACAAAATATATCAGTATACTCAGTCTTTCTGGGCAGTCAGCTTTTATCAATTCCATACTGGTAATTTATATTGACCTTCATTCCAATAATGTTCTTTGATGATTTTTATGTAAACTACTGTCAAGTTTGATCTCTACTCTTTCTTGTGCTCTTAATGATTTCTCTATAGATTTTTAAATACTGCATCAATCAATTCCAGTTTTCATCATTGTTCAAATGGTTATTTCAGAATGTCAGTAATTTATTTTTAATTAGTGCCAAGCAACTTACAACTAGACAGGAAATTTTTATGTTATCCAGTGTATCATGGTTTCAAAACAACAAAAATATAATTTACTCATTAGTATTGAACATGAAACATTATGTAAAAGTTGCCCAGCCATATTTAATTAACTAACAATTGACATTTTGTTTTTTTGTAAAAGTTTATGCGTTTTTATGTACAAAAAGTAGTTAGACAATGCATTTTGAGTAAATTACACAATCCCTTACCTATTTCTATTTTTTTTTAAAGCTTCTTTTTTGTTAATAAGGGACTCATTTCATTTTTTTAACAAGACAAGTTTATCCACTCTCTCCATATCTACTCAATATAGTTCTTGAGGTCCTAGCTAGAGCAATAAGACACCAAAAGGAGATCAAGGGGATACAAATCAGAAAAAAAAAGAAGTCAACTCTTGCTGTTTGCTGATGATATGATAGTTTGCATAAGTGATCGCAAAAATTCTAGCAAAGAACTTCTACAGCTCATAAACAGATTCAGTAATGTAGTAGGATACAAGATTAACACACACACACACACACAAACACACACACACACAAAAAAAAAAATCAGTAGCCCTACTGTACACAGATGATAAAAGGGCTGGGAAAGAAATCAGAGAAACAACACCCTTC